>CM060950.1:399114361-399374361 GCA_030765055.1 Mantis religiosa
AGTTAAAAGTGTTTTTAGGCGATGTCTTTGTCAGTTAGGATCAGTGTGTGTGTGTGTGTGTGTGTGTGTGTGTGTGTGTGTGTGTGTGTGTGTGTGTGTGTGTGTGTGTGTGTGTGGAATAGGACACGATTCTGAAGTTGGCACATTACAATGGAATAATGAGCACAGTTAGCAATTGTATACGGCGATTAACGTGGAAATGACATTACATTTAATATTAATACAGATACAGTGATTACAAAAATGTCTAATTATCAGAATCGTTAAGAAGGTTCAGTCAATTTTTTTTTAATTTTAAAATGATTTGGAAATAGCCGGTAACTAAGAATTAAGAATTAGTAGAGTTGTTTATGAACCTTTAGCTTTTAAAAATCATTTAGGTACCTCCAATATTTGTAGCATAATTTTATGCACGATTGCATTTGGGAGGAATGGAAGCTCCAGAGCCCATATTATATTATTTGCTCCACAGAAAAACTCTGAACGTTGAATATCCCATTTTATTGGAAGTGCAGAGAAATAAGCATGATGCAAGTTTGAAGAAGATGCACTTGGCATCACGAAGTTGTTTTGTTTCTTGGAATGGAGCTAATCGTCTGGCGGTCACAGCCACGTGATATCCGACAAGGTCATTCCCCCGAGGCAAGTACAGTGCCCCCACTTAAAGCCCATCCCATCTCCGTCTTGCCTACCTGTTGCTTCCGCTTTTGTAAAAACGAAGGAATCCAAAACTATTGGTTGTTTTAGTAGACTTGACATTTGGGTGAATTTTTCTCAAATTATGTGCTCCCCTAACAGTCGGCGTTAATTAATAACTGGGGTTGATCCACAACCACAAGAGTAGGTATATCAATCAGTCAAATCCTCTTAATCCTCCGAATTTTAGGCAAACAGCAGTCTCCTTCTTTCCACCGATATGATGCATTTAAACTCTGTCGTTGAAATCGCCATTTGGAGGAAGACGGGCATTAATAACAAGAAATTCAAAAGTGGTTTGTTCAAACTCTTTTCTCCCACTCTTTATTATCGTCTAAAAGGAATACATACCTTTCACATACAAGTCATAAGAAACAAAAGTCTTCAACAAAAACCTATACCTGTATGAATAAGTTGACAAAGTGCATTATTTCAGTTTGTATCTTCGTAGTCATTGGCTGCACAGGAATGAGGTTCTTTCTGATGAATTCCTCGAGTTGAAAATTCACTATAAAGTTTGTCCAACGGATGGTGGCGAGTCTGCAACGCTAGACTGCGTAAGCATGTTTTTCTTCTTACATTTACACCCCGCCTTTAACTGCGATGGTCATTTTTTTATTAAGTAGTTTATTTATAGTCGCTTTAAGCATGTAGGTCTTATCGCGACTTCTGGTTTACATGTTATAGATTACATTTACATTATTAAGTTTTACGGTATTACATTACATTTACAGGTGTTATTGTTGAACAACTGTGAAGATTGTAAAGACACACGAATATTAGCATTTCAATAGTCATAGTTTTGAAAATAATCCAGTGTCTTTTAAGAACTTAATGATGTTATCAATAGATGATGGCGACGAAAGGGCTTCTTTGATCTTGTTGGGAATGTAGAGGAGGCAATCGATGATGACGTGCTTCACAGTTAGTGAACACTTGCACGCAGTACAGGTGGGAGATTGTTCTCGAGAACATAGCTATGAGTTAGTTTGTGTGATCTATTCTTACTCTTGCCATTACGACTTGATTTTGCCTGCGAGGATTGTAGATGCAATACTGTCCTGCAGACGTTATTTCATGAAGCTTACTGTGGGGATTTTGAGCCAATTTGTCTTCCATATTTGGTATAATTTGGTTTTGACAAAAGAAATAGAGTCAGTATGTTCTGTGGCAATTTCAGTATTATTCTGAGAAAGATTAGTAGCTTATTTAGCAGCCAGATCAGCAATTTCGTTGCCTTGGATACCCCTATGCAAAGGCACTCACATAAAAATGACTTCTTTACCCTCCCTGTGACTTTGTTGTAAAGTAACTTAATTTCATTTACAATGGCATATGTCGATGATGGACTACCTATGGCGGTTAATGCACTTTTAGAGTCCGAGTAAATTATAAATGAGTTGTTGCGAGTGTTTACGTCCGAAATGTGCAACAATTTCTTGTGTGAGGGCAAAGAGTTCACTTGAAAAGATAGTGTAGAACTCATGAAGTCGGAAAAGCATGGTACGTTCAGGGTATACTACAGCACACCCGTTTCTGTCTTCACATTTAGATCAATCAGTGTAAATTGCAGTGTGTCTTGGACATCTGCTAGTAATTTCAAGAAATAATTGATGGTATTGGGATCTGTTGATTCGGTCTTTGACACTAATGTTCAGTTCAAAGTTAATTTTAGGTACTGTGATTTTCCATGGTGGAACATCAAGGGAATGATCCGAGTGCAGTATCGGAGGGATGTTTAAATTTAATTCTTCAAGATACTTGATTATTCTGACATTTATGGGTAATGCTTGCAGTCTTGATCCATTGGTTCTTCCTTTGTGCCTGTTGGAAAAACACATACGATTTCAAACGGGATTCAGATTGTTGCCATCTTCAACGCGTATGCTAAACTAATCCTTGTTTCACATAAGCTTGCCCCGTATCTCGTAACGGTCACGTGACCTTATCCCCTCTCATTGGCTGCTATTGTAGTATAGACTGTTGTGCGGTAAAAATTAGTTCGTTATTTAAACGGTGATATATCTTTATATGTTGGAAGAGAATTGTCAAATTTATATTTTCGTAACTGTTTTAATTAGATATATTACGCAACAGAGTTGATTTATCTGAAATGCATGTTAATTCTTAAACGAAGTAAAGAGAAGGTTCCTTTGCTCTCAAGTACATGCACGATAGCACGTGATTTAGCGGTAGTGATGACATATTTGTTTATATGACTTTTATCACTGACCTTGTTTTGAACTGGATTAGCCATATATCGCCATTCGAAGATGTGTTGTGCCGAGTGCGAGAGCTAAATTATTTTATTGGTCGTTTATTGCGCGTGTACTTATTATATGTACAATGGCAGAGTCTACCGCCAGTTTTTCGCTGAAGCATCGCAGGGGAAAAGCTTTACAAAGCGGCGAAAAAGAATTGTGTTGCATGTGTTTAATGCACTCACAGAGAAGAATCCGTCTTTGTTAGTGAGAGAAGTCGAACAGCTGTGCTCTGAACTTACAGATGTGAGTGTTAGATGCGTAGGAACATCGCGACATGAAATTGAGACAACAGGAAAACTTACCACTCCAGGTGCGATATTGCTGTGTGGTTGAAGACGTTATTTAAGGGCAATCACACTGTACCGGGATACAAATCGCAAAATATACTACCTTGACGAGACTTGGGTGAATGAAGGACACACGACAAGTATGGCATGACACGACTTTTAAGACCGAAAGACAAGCATTTTTGCAAGGTATGTGTGCTGGTTTTAAAAAATTCCCAGTGGAAAAGGCAAAGGCCTTTCATTATAAACTTGTTTCAGTTTCATTGCTCATTCATTCAGTTTCAACTTGATCAGTTTCATTATAAACTTCATTATTTTTGCATGCCTTCATACTCTTAGTTGTATGATTTCATCTATCTTCCTGGCAATTATTATGACGTTTACTGCAGGTTTAAATATGACGCGAAGGCACCGCCTATGGCCTATGGCGCGAAAGCATTAGCCAATTAGGATGAGGGGAAAGGTAGTTGCACGCGGAGTGATACATGTCAGCGGGACAAGGTTATATGAAACAGAGAAGTTGGTTACGTCTGGTTGCCAGCGGTTCTTCTTCTTCTTCTTCTTCTTCTTCTTCTTCTTCTTCTTCTTCTTCTTCTTCTTCTTCTTCTTCTTCTTCTTCTTCTTCTTCTTCTTCTTCTTCTTCTTCTTCTTCTTCTTCTTCTTCTTCTTCTTCTTCTTCTTCTTCTTCTTCTTCTTCTTCTTCTTCTTCTTCTTCTTCTTCTTCTTCTCTTCTTCTTCTTCTTCTTCTTCTTCTTCTTCTTCTTCTTCTTCTTCTTCTTTCTTCTTCTCTTCTTCTTCTTCTTCTTCTTCTTCTTCTTCTTCTTCTTCTTCTTCTTCTTCTTCTTCTTCTTCTTCTTCTTCTTCTTCTTCTTCTTCTTCTTCTTCTTCTTCTTCTTCTTCTTCTTCTTCTTCTTCTTCTTCTTCTTCTTCTTCTTCTTCTTCTTCTTCTTCTTCTTCTTCTTCTTCTTCTTCTTCTTCTTCCTTTTCTTCTTCTTCTTCTTCTTCTCTCTTCTTCTTCTTCTTCTTCTTCTTCTTCTTCTTCTTCTTCTTCTTCTTCTTCTTCTTCTTCTTTTCTTCTTCTTCTTCTTCTTCTTCTTCTTCTTCTTCTTCTTCTTCTTCTTCTTCTTCTTCTTCTTCTTCTTCTTCTTCTTCTTCTTCTTCTTCTTCTTCTTCTTCTTCTTCTTCTTCTTCTTCTTCTTCCTTCTTCTTCTTCTTCTTCTTCTTCTTCTTCTTCTTCTTCTTCCTTCTTCTTCTTCTTCTTCTTCTTCTTCTTCTTCTTCTTCTTCTTCTTCTTCTTCTTCTCTTCTTCTTCTTCTTCTTCTTCTTCTTCTTCTTCTTCTTCTATTTTTATTTACGTCCTCCAATGTTAAGTCATATCGGACGGTGAATGAATTGGGTGAAATGATGCTTAAATGAGTCCAGGGTACATGGAGCTTACAGTTAACCGACATTCGTCTTGAAGGATAAGGGAAAACCCCGGAAAAAACCTTATCCAGGTAACTTACCCTAACGGAGATTCGAACTCGGGACCTCTTGAACGTGAGGCAGACACGATACCAACTACGCTACCGAGGTGGACATTTGCTTCTATTTGAATACTGGCCACTGGACTATAATAGTAGAGAAAACTCCCACAGCAATTCGAAGAGCAGTGGACTGGATGGAATCAAGCATTTTGAGTGAATTCGATTTGGCAGAATTGTATACAACACATAGTCTAATTTAGCCCTAATAATAGCTCTATATGTCTTCATTAAGACTTGGTAGTCTGTTCCCCAGTTTTTGGCTGTCTCGATTTTCATTCTTCGTAGACACTCGTCCTTGAGATTTTTCAGTTGAGAGATCCAACTTAGCTTAGAGTCAAACAGATCTCCTAAAATTTTTATAGATGTCAGTGTTTCGATTATGTGATTGTCCATATATAGTTTGGGTTCTGGCATTGTATATGCGTTATTAGAGAACAGTATGCATTTGCTTTTATTTTTAGAAAATTTAGTCCACCTTTGGATATTATCTATTGATTCTTGAAGTAGAAGTTGAGTAGCAGATATGTTCTTCCGGCACATAGTAGCTATGGTTAAATCATCGGCCAAAAGACAAGCTTTTACTGGTGCTTGGATGTTGGAGACAATACCGTTTATTGCGACTAGGAATAATGTAACATTGATGACAGACCCTTGAGGGACTCCATTCTCGATTTTAACTTCCTGTGAGAAAATTCCATTTGTTCTGACTTGAATTCTACGATTTTGGAGGAAATTATAGATGAAATGGAGCATGTTTCTGAAATATTATGTTTCATCAATGTTTCAACTGTATTGTCTTTCCACACCGTGTCGTATGCCATCTGATCATTTTTTGTTCCATTTATACCCCTCCTTTAACTGTAATGGTCATATCAGCCTTCGGAACATATCGAAGGTGTTACCTCGTATTCGTTGGGTTTTAATCATTAGATCACGCACACATTCGCACTCTCATTCATACTTCCAGACTGAAGGTAAGATCAGAAAAATCCCCACTGCCGGGAATCGAACCTGGGACCCCTAGCATGGCAGGCAGGTGCTCTACCGACTGAGCTATGGGGCCAGCCGTAAACATGTTTGCTAACAACCTACATCACTTCTTCGCTAGCGTCTTCCGAGTCCTATGAGAGTACATATCAATGTATATAATTGGTCAGTGCAGAATTCTCTTGTGTTATGTAAAGAGTGCTTTCACCAAACTCTCAACATGGAAGTGTACTAGGTTTGTTTATAATTTTTTGAAAACAAGTAAATTTGGGCAAGGGATTTGACTCCACAAACACTCCCTGATGCTGCATACTCTGTTATTGACAACTCAGTTCATTTGTGTTATAGACTGAAGCACAGAATTTATGACCGTGACAAAGATAGCATTGCTGAGCTGTTGAATGCTGGATTCTCAATTATTAACTTTGCCAACTCAATTTATTTATGTATATTTCAGACAATGGCCACAGATTGGAACACAGTATTTGTGACAGGTGGTGCAGGCTACATTGGAAGCCACTGCATTGTGGAGCTACTTGATGCTGGATACTCTGTTATTGCTGTTGATAACTTTGCAAATTCAGTCAATGGTGAGGGAGGAGAGGCACCAAGTCTCAAGCGTGTCGAACGTATCACTGGCAAATCTGTTACATTCTATCAATGTGACCTTTTGGACAAGCCTCGCCTTGAAGAAATATTCAGCAAGGTAAGAGTATTTTATATTATGAAACTCCATTTAAATCTATTAGAAACAACCAGACTGTAAAATCTACTTTTCAGAGGATCTACATCCTGCATACATTTACCACAGTGTTTTGAGATATAGATGTTTGACTGAAACTGAGAAAAATGCAGAAACAGAAAATGTACACCTATTGGATGTTGTAAGCTAAGCATACCAATTAATAAATGGCTATGTCAGTAGAAGGATAAAATCAGCAAATAAACCTTAAAGCAAACAGGTTCATGAAGTAGATGAAAAGTATGAATCAGTAGATTATCCTAAACTTCATACAGTTAGCTCAAAAAAGAAAAGGAAAAAATTTTTACAAATCTAGTCCCTCACAAGAAGTCATTCAAGAATATAATGATGATGTAGAGAAGCAACTACCTTAAAACAGACACTAAACAGAATTACTATGAAAAAATGTACACAGGAGTAGCAACATGTTGGCTGTAATAAATAAAATCTTTTCTACCTCAAAAAGAAGTAATGAACTGATAAATGAATTAGAATTTCAAAGAGAAAAGTATACCCAGAGTAATAGCATCTGCAATATGTTGAGTAACTACTTTATCAACATAATAGATAATCTGGTGGAAAATCTTCGTCCTTCCAGCTCTCATGCACAATTTAGTCCAATAGATTCATTATTTCTAAAATCAATAAATTCTTCAGAAGTTAGGAAAATTATATACTCACTTTAAAATTAGTGCAAAAAAGTAATTATTGATAAATCAGACAATAAGATTCTAAACTGCTGCTGTCCTCATTTAGCACCTATCTTTGTTCAACCAACTAATACTTATACTTCCTTAGAAAATGGAAAAGTACACAGTATGCGCAAATGTACTAAGAGCTGTGCCAATATATAAAAATGGCAAAACGTCATCTCAAAGCACCTATCCATAACTATACTCTCTCCAACAGTAGAAGTTCTAGAAACCATAGTAAAAATGATACTCCTGGAATTCTAAAATAAAAGCAACTTCTTTTTTAAAATTCAAGGCAGTTTCCTACCTTGGCACAGTATTGAGTCAGTGGCCCTTGATCTAGTCCACTTAATTAAAAAATTCCCTAGAAAATAACAAAACTGCAGGTAGATAGTTTATTGACTGTTTTTATGGATATCATAAATCATTATCTACTCTTAAAAGACACTATCATTAATTGGAATAAAAAGAAGTGCCTTATGATGGTTTAAAATTTATATTGATAGAATACAATGTGTCAACATAAATGAGTGCAACTCAATTAAAAAATGAGTTCCACAAGGCTCCGTCCGAGGCCTAATTTATTTCTAATGTTAGTATATGACAAAACACATTTAAAATTAAGAGTAAAAATGTTTCTGTTTAGAGACGTTTTGCTATGTAAAAAAGTCTGCATGTTTTGGATGATAACCAAAATATCCAGATATTCTGTAAGTTGGTTTTCAAACAATAAGCTAGTCCTTAATAGAAAAAAAAATCAGCCAAACAAATATGACACAGCAGTATCTCATTAAAAAATAAATGACAGTGTTATAGAACAACTAACTAATGTTACATATCTACATTCTACTGGATCGAAGCATAATGGGAAATATCATACAGAATAAATTAAAAAGGGAATTATTACAGTTGCTCATGTTCTATAGGCTAAAGAATATTGACGTAAGGACTGGCAATCTAAAAAGTTTATATTTTGTTCTTATACAGTCAAACATCTTATATATAAAAGTAATAGCAATAAACATCAAATAAAATCACTTGAAATATTACTAAAGAAAGCAATAAAAATTATATATGGTTTAATTGTTATTAACTTTCAGTAGATACATATCAAGAAACTAATATTCTGCCAATCTCTATGCTTAACCTGTATAGCAAATCTTGTCTCATAAGATAGCAAACAACCTATTCACCAACATGAACTATTACACACAAGAAAGATGTGGATTCCTATAATACCAGACCAACCAATCAAATTACAATGGACTCACTGAGCTCCACAGAATATTTATTTAATGCTACCAAGTATTAGAATAGGATTACTATGGAGGGGATTTGCCACCAAAACCTGTGGTTTATTGTACCTAAGTCCAAAGTGGGGTATCCCCGAACGATGAGTCAAGAGGAGACAGAGGGCAACCGACCCAAGGAGTCACGACAGTGCTGAGAGTAGGATCCCTACTATTTACCAAGGAAGGGGGAAGTGTTTACTAGGAGCATATTATCCTGCCATGCACTGCCGAGACACATGCCGACACTTCTACCCTGAAAGAGGCCACCAGGAAAGATGATATGAAATGATAGTGGAGGGAAATTCGGGAGATGTAATTAACCTACCCAGTATGCACCTGGCGACATGGGAAACCCCCTTAAAAAATACTTGAATCAGGTAGGTTGGCCATGGGAATCAAACCTGGGCCTCCTAAATGCGGGCCATAGACTAAACCATCCCACTTGGTTAATGCTGCCAAACATACTGTCTTCCCCCCCCCCCCCCCCAAAAAAAAAAACTTCCAAATCTCTTTCACTTCAAACAGAAATAATGTAGTACCTAATGAGAGATACAGCAACACAAACTAAAATCTAGCATTAGGAAGAAAATATTTAATATATGAATTGTAATAAGCTCTAAACTTAACACATAAGTTACTATGTGTACAACACCAACTTGTTTCTTAGTCTTACACAGTCTAAGTCTTTTGAATTCTCTAGAGAGGAAAAAAATCAGTATATCTAATGAACAAGTTCTATATATTAAGAGGTGAATAATTTATTTGTATGTGCCTTTTATACTATTGTACTTTATTCCAAGTACATAAAAACAACAAAGAAATTACATTGCATATTACAACCATGTTTGCCTAATGTAACATATTTAAGTTTACAGTAATTTAAGATTTTAACAGTTTTATGTTATGGCCAATGTTGTGGTTTTCTGTCCAAAAATGGTGTGACACTGCTGATTTTTCTGTTTGTTTCAACTTTATGTTCCTCTGGTGTTCTTTTTGGCTGGTTAACAAGTTTCTCTTAGTTTTTCCTATGTAGCTTTTATCACAGGTTTCACAGTTTATCTGATAAATTCCCGATTTCAAAGTGTTGGGGATTGTATTTTTTAGTGGTTTATTTAGCAGGTTCTTTAGACTGAATTTGTTTTGGGGTGCATGTTCTTGTTTAATTGCAATATACAACAAAATTCTGCAATTTGTTTCTCCACACTTTGAACTGTTTTCTAAAGTTTGACATCCCTCAAACATTTTAAATTCCTAGTGTTCTACCCTAAGCATATCCTCCTTGACCCATTTTTAAAAAAGTTCTACATATTTTGCCATTCCTAATGTTATTTTTTATTTATTTTCTCTCAGCTACCAAATATTCCTTGTCTGTCGATATATTCTGATCTTAAGCTCACTTCTTTCCCAAACTCCCTATAGTTGCTGTAGCATTACTCACCATGAGACTAGCCTATACAATACATTACCTGGACATTACAAAGATCAGGTCTACAGCAAATTTAAATGTTCATTAACAAAAGCTCTCTTAAAACATGTACCTTTTAGCATCCAGGAATTTAAAGACATAAGTTTGTAATAACTTTGTAAATATTACTTCTTGTATAAACTATTTCATATTGTACATACTGTTACATATAGTATTATGTTATATTATGTAGTGTTACTGACAAAGCCGTGATTTATGTATAAATCGAAAGCTGAATAAAGTATATCTTATCTTGATTTTAAAGCAAGAGAAATTCAAATGTCTTTGGATGGGTAGAGTCAGACTAAAAAATTCAATGCCATGGCGAGGATTTGAACCATGGATCTCCCAGTCCGATTGCTCTTAACCATTGAGCTATTGTGGTCAACATGCCAGTACGACATTAAATTCTCCACCTGAATCATATTTTTCACAGTAAACCACTAGCGGTTCTCATAAACAACAATTTTTTTTTTTTTTTTTTTTTTTTTTTTTTGTAATTTACGTCCTCCAATGTTAAGTCATATCGGACGATGAATGAAATGGGTGAAATGATGCTCAAATGAGTCCGGGGTCCATAGAGCGTTACCTGACATTTGTCTTTCAGGATAAGGGAGAACCCTGGAATAACCTTATCCAGGTAACTCACCCTGACCTAGATTCAAACTCAGGACCTCTTGAACGTGAGGCAGACATGCTACCACCACGCTACCAAGGCGGGCACAATGATATATGCACCATTTGTGGCAACTTAAGCACTTACAGCATAGTAAGTTGCTACAAATGGTGCGACTTTATCGTGTGACTGCATTGTGCATGTGTATGTTGTATCAGGAAATTGCTTCATGGGGGTTAATCAAGAAAACATTCCATTTTAAAGAATGATATAAATTTTCTGCTTTCTCCTAGTTGACCGGATAGACCCATTCATTTTCTATCTATAATGGAATCAATTGGACGCATGAGACAAACTTTTGAAGAGTTTGTTTGTGTATCTCTTCATGATGGTGTGGACAAGATATCTATGTATTTTGAGTGTAACATATGCAGCCAAAGTGCAGATTTCTTTACTTTCCTATAATCTAATAGTTACAGAATGTATCTGTGTAATTTGTTTTACAGCACAAGATTGACTGTGTGATACATTTTGCTGCTATGAAGGCTGTCGGGGAATCCATGCAAGTGCCTCTCTTGTATTACAAGAACAACCTTGTGGGCACCATTAATTTGCTAGAGGTAAGCATTTAACGTATGTTATTTTGAACAGGTCATAATTGTTTACTTACCTTGAAGTGTTGGCCCATAGAATCTTAATGAATGTTTGGTTAGCTTATCATAAAGATTTATTGACAGTCACTTTAATTAGTAATCCTGTGATTTGAAACTTTTCATAGCATTACATGGGATAGTTATTCTCTTTCTATATCTTGCCATTAGAAATGAAAAGCTTATTCTTAAATAACTAAAATGGATCAGAAGATTATCAAATTAGGCTTATTTTATTTTCTGTAGTGGGCAAAGGAAATAATGGATTCTGTACAAAAATTTGATACTGAGTTTTTACCAGAAATACCTACTTTGAGATTCCTAAACTGCAGAAAAAGCTTTTTAGAAAATGTTTCTGCATATGAGTATGTGTGAGAGAAAACACCACAAATTAAAAAGGAAAACTCAGATAGATAAAAAACCTTGCTTTAATCCAGCATATTCCAAGAATGAAACACAAAGAGTATCATAAAATTTCCTACATCTCAAACTACCCTTTACATGAAACATTTTTCATTATTATATTAATTTTTTCGAAAAACAGATGCAACACTTTTTGATAGATAGTCAACCTGAAAAATTCAATGCCACATCTGGGATTTGAACCACAGATCTACCAGTTTCCATCCAGTCACTCTTAACCTTTGAGCTGCCATGGTCAACATGCCATCATGACATTGAATTCTCCAATTGACTCGTATGTTTTCCTGGTAAAACGCTAGGGTTCATGTATTCAAGATACACACTGTTTTCCGCGACTTACTATTGTAAGCACTTGATTCCCAGGCTTCATTGTTGAACCATTATTATATTATAATATAATAATTATAATATAATAATGGTTTAATGATGAAGCCTGGGAATCAAGCGCTTACAATAGTCAGTTGCAGCAAATGGTGTATATCTCAAATACATGAACCCCTAGCAGCTTACCGGGAAAACATACGAGTCAATTGGAGAATTCAATGTCATGATGGCTCGTTGGCAATGGTAGCTCAAAGGTTAAGAGCGACTGGATGGAAATTGGTAGATCTGTGGTTCAAATCCTAGATGTGGCATTGTATTTTTCAGGTTGACTCTATCCAAAACCTTAGCCTTCACACGGTTAGTACGATTAATTTCCATCAATTAACTTTTTGATAGGTTTAAGGCAAATGGGAAAAGTGAAATACATATAGACATTCACATTCTACCAGTGGCAACTTCTATCCCAATCTCACAGGGGAACTATCATTGTACTCACACCACTATGCACCTGAAAATTTGATGGTATAATGCCTGCTGTATATGAACCATATGCACCAAAAATCTGCTGTGGAGTAGAATTTCAATGCCCAATACTGAAGCCTGGAAAGTGCCACATACGACCACTTGCAAGTACCAGCTGGACATTCCTCATCAGTTCTGTGCCTAATGTGTGGGACGGCATTTGTACATATGACATGAAAAGGCCGCTGCCCATTAGGGGTAAACAATCCCTGCCGTACAATGCTGTGTCATTATACCTATATGTTCCTACATATTCTGTACTCATTTTCGGGTACTTTTAACTGTACTCCGCACCCGATTTTTGGCACACAGGCCCCACAAAGAGCAGAGATGATACCATAAAACTCTCAAGTACATACAGGTGTGAGCATAGTGATAGTTCTCTTGTCAGTGAGTGTGCTGGTCAGATTCACTGAATTTTCTTGTGACAGCCTTCCCTTTACAATTAATAACTTGTCTGCTCTTCTGTTTGATTTATAACTTTTCTTCTAAGGAGACACCTACAAGTTGTTTTTCTAAAGTTCTTCAACACTGTTCATTTTCACTTCAGTCTACTACAGTTTCAAATTAAGTGGTCTGGTGGTCTGCTGCTTCAAGCAGGCTCACAAACTAAAACAAGTTGGGGAAAAGCAAACCTACATAAAGATATGACCACAGTAAGAAATCAACTGCCCTAAAGAGTTGTATTAACCATAAAATTTCTGAAATTAAAATTATGCATATTTAAACAAGATGAAGTAAATGTAGTTGCAATATGCCATGTAATATAACCATAACTTTGATATTAATTTGGTACATGACATGACTGTGATTGAAAAGTTAATATGGGTAACCATAAACTGGGAAAGAGGTCTTTACCCTCTTCCTCATAAGGGAAGGAAGGGGTAGGAGTGTTATAGCAAGGTAAACAGAAGCAAATATAAAAGCAACGAAGTGTGCTTGTATACTTGAAGTCGCATCTCGGCTTGTTAATCACTTTATACATATCAACAAAGTGTGCTCTGTGCCTTTCCTGATGACCAGTTACTACTACTGCTTATGTATCCTCTGCAGCTCTCTTAACCAGATGCATTGCTTTACAAACAATGAATAATTTAAGGGAAAAAGTGCTAAAACATTAACAATAAATATTGCTTTTTTTCACCAAATAATACAAGAACAAAATTAATTTTTCTGCCCATATATTCTACAAATTTCACCATAAATTAAAAACTAGAATTAATTGTGAGTTTTTCAAATTTAAAAAATATTTGTTTAAATGCATTTAACAACCTTCACCTGAATGGTTAAATATTTACTGATGGTTCCAGTCTACCAAATTGCAGAGTCACTGATGCTGGAGCAGTATGCCCATTCTTCTCATTTTATTGAAAATTAGATATTCAACAATTTTGATCGCAAAATCAGGGCAATTTTTTTAAGTTAAAAAAACAGTTTTATCATATAAAAAATTTGGAAAAAACGTAATTCTATCCAATTCAAAAGCAGCCATCATCACTATAGCAAGAGATATAACACCCAAAATCCTCAACGTTCTAGAATGTTGTAAAATAATACAACAATTAATCTGTTTACATAAAAGAGTGGTAATTCAATGGATTCCAGCTCATTGTGGTATAACAGGTAATGAAATGGCAAATTTTTTGGCTAATAAAGGGAAGTAAAATTATCCCTAAATCAACATCTAGTTTAATTCCATTTTTGTTTATCAAAAGAATAAATATCCAATAAATACACAAACAAAATCAATGAAGAATACACAAACAAAACATGTGGAAAAATGGACAAATTTACAAGCTAACAGTAACAATATTTCTATAACACCAAGAGAATCTGCAGTAGCAACCTTCAGACTACTAACAGAACATGATTGTTTACAAAAATATCTACACAGATTTTGAATGGCAGAGACTCCTATATATCTTTTCTGTAACTTAAATAAGGAAATGGATCGTGACCCTCTTCTACACTGTCCAATTTTACAGAAGAATCCAACCTCCCAGCTAAATTTTGGAGTAAGAGAAGGAAAATGATATTTGAACTGAATTGATTTATACAACTTGCTATTTACAATATTTTATCTACATTACATACATATTTCTTAGTCTAGTTGTATAAATTTTTGTGCCATTTTCCTTCTAAACCCTGCTAGCTCAGCCTGCTTGGCTCCCATTTCTTCTATATTCCATATTCATATTCATATTTATTCATCAGAGGAACTCATACAGAATTTTGAGCTTCATCAAAATAATATAAATAATATAAATATATACAGTTGGTTACAATTCTATATACATGAGTCCTTTTAACAATTAGTGTGATAAATACAATAATGGTTTGAAGGTTGACCCACATCATAAATATTCCACTGGGTGAAGCATGTACAGGCGTCCACTTCATCTTCCTTGTTGTTTCAGCTCATAGTTCTCAAATGTATGTAACAAGCAATTTACAAATTTGGGTTAGTGTTATCATGTCATATTTTTAAAATTAGATTAGCCTATATCACCTATACATCACAGCTTATTTATTTAGCGTATTTACAAGTATTCGTCTATGTCATAAAAAGCACCATTGATTAAATAATTCATTAACTGTTCAGTAAACTCTGGGCCTGATGTTTGTTTAATATTGAGTGGTAATTTGTTGCATAATACTTTTCCAATTACAAATGGATTCTTGTCAACCAACTTCTTTCCTTTCCCTTCCCTATACATATTATTTTTCGTTCTAGTATCGTATATGTGTATATTGCTATTAGTCTTTATATTTGATTCTTATCTGACACTACAAGAATAACCCTATAAATGTATAAAGATATCACAGTTAATATTCTTTCATTTTTAAAAACTTCCTTACAGGAGCTGGATTTTATTGAGCATAAGATTCTTACACACCTCTTTTGTAATACAAATAGCCACTTTAAATTATCTTTATACGTTGTACCCCTGAATTCAAATGAGAATGAATAATTCCATAATAAATCAATTTTAAATGAGGTTTATCCAGATGTGTCATATAATTTAAAAAATAAATACCCAGATAATAAATACCCAATTCTCCCACATTTCCTGTCTCCATGCTGCTACCTCTTTGCACTCTGTCAGAATATGAACTGTATCTTCTGTTTCTCCACATAATTCGCATATTTCTACCCTGCTACTTCTTAGTCCCCTTAAAAACATTGATCCTGTTCTAATCCAAGCCACCTCTTCCCTCTCCTCTCTGTTACATTGGTCCATATATTGTGACTTTGTAGGTTCGTGAAATCAAAAGTCCAGGTTACAAACACAAAAAAATTGCACTTTATTTCCGTAGAAATACGCTTCATACACATACACAATACAACATACAAGGTCAACAAACACAGCTGTTTACCCGCACGCGTAAAATTACCGACTTACAGCCTTGGCCAGCGGGCTGCCATTTTGTAGATTACTAACACACCAGAAATTTCTCAAACAATCGAGACCCGGCTAGAACAAAGGCGAACTCTCGAGAAATCCGACTCCTCCCGCCCACCATTTTGGCAAGCTTTTATCTCCGCACTGCACTGCCATCTCTTTGATCTCATTGCCCATGCTGCCTCTAATCAACAATGACCTGGCGACAATATCTTTCTCTTCCCCATTCTCTATTTATTAACCTACAACATTTTAATGATTTTCTAATCCTCCGCATATTTTTTGTCTTTTTATATCCACCACTCTAGTTCAGACTATTTTCCAAAAACTTTCTACACTCCTATTTTCTAGTCTCCATGAGTTACCTGACATTTGTCTATCAGGATAAGGGAAAACCACGGAAAAAACCTTATCCAGGTAACTCACCCTGACCAAGATTCGAACTTGGGACCTCTTGAACGTGAGGCAGACATGCTACCATCTACGCTACCAAGGCGGGCATAAATCACTCATTCCTATATCTTCCACAGTTTTTTCCACCTCTGAACACCAACTTTTTCTACTTCCCATTTTCTTTTGTTGATTTATATATAGCTTTAGGATTTCACCATTGTCTTTTATCAAACATTTATACCAAAATTCTAAAACTCTTTCAATTATTATACCCTTTCTGTTGGTTTTTCCTAGTTCTACTAAGGCTACTTCACCTGGAGCTGATCTAGGCAATCCCAACACCTCTTTAGCAAATTATAGGCTTTTTTTATTTATTTATCTTTCTTTGTAATTTTACGTCCTCCAATGTTAAGTCATATCGAACCATGAATGGGATGGGTGAAATGATGCTCAAAGGGGCCCAAGGTCCATGGAGCTTAGAGTTACCTGACATTCATCTTTTAGGATAAGGGAAAACCCTGGAAAAAAACCGTATCCAGGTAGCTCACCCTGACTGAGATTCGAACTCGGGACCTCTTGAACGTGAGGCAGACTTGCTACCATCTATGCTACCGAGGCAGGCAGCAAATTATAGTATAACTGGTCTATGTATAAAGACTAAAACTTGTAACTTGTAACTTCACTCACGTCCTTTTACAAAATCAGGAACATTTTCGAGACTGTTTGCAGTCTCATAATCATCTGATTAGCAACTCATCACAGTTGGTTGTTGTCAAATTAAAAAAAAATAATAATAATAACTGGTCTATTTTACTTATTACTTTTGATGTCTCCCATATTTCTGTAGCATACAACATCCTTGACTCTACTAGTGTTTTATACATTCTCTCTAACCATTTGCTTAACATATTGAGGTGAATGATTTCACTGTCAAATGTTTAACATTAAGTACCAACCAACCAACCATATATTTAACATTGTTATATGTGAAATACTGAATCACTTTAAATATTCCTGATTCCTGATATTTCCAATTACCTCCGCTATGTATATGCAACATTTAAAACTGATTGGTCACACAAAATTAATGTAAAGGAACATTTCTAGGACAAAAATAAGTTTATAAAAGTAGTGGGAAAAAGTCTCATTTGAACTAACCTTAAAATTATATTCTAGGGCAGGTGTGCGCACACATATGTTAGTTAGTTAGTTAGTTTTTATTCATCCTTTTGATCATATTACATGATATAGGACACGTCAAGTACTTATAACTAAAAATTATACAATATACATATATACCTACAACACAAGTTTGGAATGAAAACTCAACTGTATGTATAGTATAATGATGATAATGATGATAGTAATAATAATAATAATAATAATAATAATAATAATAATAATAATAATAATAATAATAATAATAATAATAATAATAATAATAATAATAATAATAATAATAATAATAATAATAATAATAATAATAATAATAATAATAATAATAATAATAATAATAATAATAATAATAATAATAATAATAATAATAATAGTAGTAATGATAATGATAATGATAATGATAATAATAATAATAATAATAATAATAATAATAATAATAATAATAATAATAATAATAATAATAATAATAATAATAATAATAATAATAATAATAATAATAATAATAATAATAATAATAATAATAATAATAATAATAATAATAATAATAATAATAATAATAATAATAATAATAATAATAATAATAATAATAATAATAATAATAATAATAATAATAATAATAATAATAATAATAATAATAATAATAATAATAATAATAATAATAATAATAATAATAATAATAATAATAATAATAATAATAATAATAATAATAATAATAATAATAATAATAATAATAATAATAATAATAATAATAATAATAATAATAATAATAATAATAATAATAATAATAATAATAATAATAATAATAATAATAATAATAATAATAATAATAATAATAATAATAATAATAATAATAATAATAATAATAATAATAATAATAATAATAATAATAATAATAATAATAATAATAATAATAATAATAATAATAATAATAATAATAATAATAATAATAATAATAATAATAATAATAATAATAATAATAATAATAATAATAATAATAACAACAATAATATTTCACTTGTAGTTAACATATTCAATCACCTATACTATAAAACATTAACATCATTAACATTAACAAAATCAATTGTCAAAGTAATCATAATATTCTTTTATGCTATAAAAACAATGGAGTGAAAGAAGTTTTTTGAGACAAATTCTAAATCGATGCAGTGCAGGTATTTGCTTCAGATAATTGGGTAATTTATTATAAAGCTGGAGGCCAGTATATACAAACCTTGATTATGCACACATTTATGCACATATGCATTTGTACATGCACCTTTTTCTTTTAAAAAGTATTCAGAGGACCTCCAAACATCTTGATATTATATTTTTGGGTAGAATACAATATACTTCCAGCAATAGTGAACTATCCTGCACACAACTAGGTGTGGAAGAGCAATTAATTTCCATTGACTTACCTAGTAGTTGCTTGTACTATGAAGCTTGGGACTTATAACATTAAAAGTTTCCGCTGTGGTATGCTATCTTATGAGTTTGAGATCTCCTTGTGATTATTGAGAAAATGCTACTCAGTTAATTAATTATTTGTTGATTTATTTGTGCTAAGTAGCAAACTAAGTTATGGCCTAACCTGGTTCTTCACCAAGCCTTGAGTATAAAAATAACAATGAAACTTCACAGGTGATTAATAAACCTTACAATCTATGAGTCCTTATCCACTGACCATGTTCATTTCTTTTTGAATTTATGTAAATATTCCCTTACAGATTAATCTATAATCTGTCTTTGAAAATGTCCCTATATACTATTTATTTATTCATTCATTTGTTATTATTTTCCCTTGTTAAGTTTAATCTCTATTGCTCTGTTCTGTCCACAGATACACATTATTTGAAAAGTGTCCCTTCTATTCCACAATAACATTCTATAATAAGTTGTCACAAAAATGTAGGAAATTGAAAACTAAAAATGCATTTCTAAATGAATTGAAAAGGATCCTCACAGAAAAAGCATAATATTCAGTAAAAGAATATGTGGCAGACAGTCTCTAGGACCATATAAACCACTTAGACGTAAAATCTAGTTATATTTCAACAATGTAATCATTTCTGTTTATTAGTTTTTATGCTTGTATGCCTTTGTCAATTTTATTGTAACTTTCCATAATGTAGACAAAAGTCTGTAAATAAGACAATTCACTGGTTTACTGAGTTTTACACAAATAATGTAAATGTACTCATATGTGATGAATAAAATGTCTATCTATCCATCTATCTCTCAGAAATGTATATTTTCTTCTAGGTATCTTCAATTTCTTTTTATCCCTGTTTTCATATATATATCTTATGATACAGGTAATGAAGGAACATGGGTGCTATCAGCTGGTGTTTTCTAGCTCCTGTACAGTTTACGGGGACCCTGATACTCTGCCAATCACAGAAGATCATCCTACAGGAAATGTCACAAATGTATATGGACGTACAAAATACTTTATTGAAGAAATGCTGAAAGATATATCTGCTGCTGACAAGGTAACTATAGGTAGAAATCTTCATCTCAAACTTGATCAGCCTTCCTCTCCATATTGTGAATATGTGTCAGATGAAATGACATACAGTGTAAATGGTCTAAGGAATGCAACCCAAACAAAAGAGAGGTAATTAAAAATACTATTTGCAGACAGTTTTTAACATTTTGTCACTTACATTTTTATATTATTGAGTGAGTAGTTTTGGAAGCCATTGCATCCATTTTCAACTGAGGTCGGACCTTTGGGGTTGACAATGGACACAACGGCTTTTGAAACTAGTTCCTCAATAATATAAAAATATAAGTGACAATGTGTTAAAAACCGACTACAAATAGTTTTTCCTTTGACATCACTGTTACTAAATTCCTCCAATCATGCATAGCAAAAAAGTGTGTTATATGGTACAATGAAATGTGCATTACAGTTTTGAGACCATCATAAACTTTAATCCAGGCAACTTAATTGACATTCGAACTCTGACCTATGGATTAGATGGTAGAATAATATAAATATAATTTTTTGCTTCATTGTATTATAATCCTTATTCATTGAGAATAATATGAATTGAGAGTTCATATCAGTAGCTTCAGAGGAAGCGGTTAAGGGAAGATTTTGAATTTCCTGCAAATGTGAAACACTAATACTTTTTTAAACTAATCAGTTACGGAAATATATTTCCTCATCATACCTTTTGAACATCTCAATTTTCTGAATGAACTATTCCAACAAAGACTTATTCTTCTCTTGCCCACCTCAGAGCATACATGGTAGCATGTCTGCTTTATGTTCAAGAGGTCCCGAGTTTGAGTCTTGGTCAGGATGAGTTACCTGATAAAGGCTTTTTCCCAGGATTTACCCTTATCCTGAAAGATGAATGTTGGGTAACTCTAAGCTCTATGGACCCTGGGTACATTTGAGCATCATTTCACCCATTTCATTCATCATCTAATATATTTTACGTTGGAGGATATAAATTAAGAAAAGAAAGAAAAACGTATTCCTCTGTGTGCATCTTATTAATCAAGATAAACATTTGCAGAAATTATATTTACACAGTTTTTATAAGTACAAGGACAGGTGGGCTAGAGGGAGGTTTAGTGTTAGCATCAATTCTCTAAAAGCAAGATGTTTGATAAAAATAATATTCCAAAAATAATTCCTAATATATGTGGCTTGTAAAAATATGGTAGTACATATAATTAGTAGACAAGGTATTTATTCCACCAAAAATTTGATATTAAAATTTCACCAGAAATTGGCGTTTTCACACTACCTTGACACCCCCTGAATAAAAAAAAAAAGCGCATTTGTAAAAAAAGACCCATGTGAATGTGGATGGAATCGTTCTTGTGATCATTGAAATTTCTATCCATATATAATGACATCATGCATATATTATTGTACTAAACAGACTTGAAGTGCTGGCATAGGAATCCCATCTATCTGATGTGATGCAGCTTCCTGGCAAAATGCCTGCGGTGCCATATGTAGTAAAAGCGGGCGTTAAACACTACACATTTCACATTTTCCTGGCAAAATGTGCTGTGTGATAAGTGTTTCAAGAGTTTCTGCCCTCCTGATCACTTCCACCAGGAAGCACTACCTAGTGCCCCTCTCTATACCCATGAATATCCAGTGGCCCTCACATCACAATCCTCTGTGGTGCTTGCAGTGAAATTAATTGAATTCATCAATTTCCGGTGATGGGTTCGTTACTTTCATTCAAATCACTCATGCAATCTAGGTGTTCTTCCAACCACCACTCCCATTCTTCCCTAAGAAAATTATGCCATAATTTTCCATTTATAAGAACAAATAACAATCAGCAATAGGTGATTGTTCTAACACATACAAACTATATATAAGTAAACTTTAGAATGTTAGAATCAGAACTGAAATGTTCAATGCCATAGCCGGGATTTGAACCACAGGACTTTTAACTTTTAGAATCAGTAACAATTTTTATTTAAAAAACTACTACAAAAAATATTGTAAACTTCTAAAGCATTGCATTATAATAAACTAATTCAAAACTCAGACAGTAAAATAAAAACCACTTGGAATATAATAAAAAATTTGACACGTAAACACTCATCAGAAAATTGCCCAATAACACTCAATGTTGACAATCATGAAATTGCCAAACCTCATGTAGTTGCAGAATTGTTTAACAAATTCTTTTTGGATGTAACAAAAAAATTAAATATTAATTATGGAAGTAAAGATGCAGCACTAGAATTTCTAAGATCAAGTTTCACAAACTCTGTACCTACATTTAAAATCAGTTTAACTACACCTTCCGAAATAAATAAAATTATTGACTCTTTAAAAATGAAGAATTCTTCCGGTTATGATGAAATAACTACAAAAATCCTAAAATCTTGCTCCTCACAAATTAGCATTCCCCTTAGTTATTTATGTAATGAGTCTCTAAAGACAGGTATTTTCCCTGACAGAATGAAATACTCAGTTGTTAAACCTCTTTTCAAAAAAGGCAAACGCAATAATGTTTCAAATTATAGACCAATATCTCTCTTGCCAATATTTTCAAAAGTTCTTGAAAAAGTAATGTTCACCAGACTGTATAAACACCTTGAATGTAACAACATACTTGTCAGTGATCAGTTTGGATTCAGAAAGGGAATATCGACTAATAATGCAACTTACAAGCTTACGCATGAAGTGTTGACTGCCTTAAATGATAAAAGACATGTAGGTGGAATTTTTTGTGATCTAGCAAAGGCTTTTGATTGTGTTAATCATGACATTCTTATAGCAAAACTGGAATTCTATGGGTTAAAAAATGAACATTTAAGATGGTTTGTATCATATCTAAATGAAAGAAAACGGCTTTCAAATTCTAATGTGTAGGATTTGGTTCATCTCTCTTTGCCAGTTTTATATATATATATATGAATGCCTTCATTATATATGCATCAAAGCATATATAATTTAGAAGTGTAGCTACCAACATCACAATATTTGCATTCATTACTTAATTTTGAATAGGTTCCTTGATGCATAGTATTTGAGACTATCAAATTCTAACATGTAGGTTGCGGTTCATCTCTCTTTTCCAGTTTTATATAATATGCATTCGCCTTTGTTAACTTGTGAAACAGATATGCATACAAAGCAAAAAATAAGAATAAAGAAGTATGGAATGGTGCAAATTTCTTACTGAAGCAAATTAATCACATGTTACAATATGGTAATTAAAATATGAAATCATGGGTTAATGGTTATAACGTGTAAACTAATGCTCAATCATCCCAAGCTCATTCAATTACAATATGGTAATCACAATATTTGGTCCTGTGCCATGGTGTAGTGAGCTAAGACAGCATGCATTGGTTCCCTGCCACGGAATGTCGCCCAGGATTGATTCCACCCCTGGGGGTGTAATTTTAAATCCCGGGTATAGGACTGGTGCCCTCTCAGCATCATGAGGAAATTGAGGAGCTTATGATAGGTAAGCGGCCCTGGTCAAGAATGCCAACTTTCTGGCTAGGGGTGCCGAGATGCTGACCACATCTTCTCCCCGTAACGGTTGGATGATCACCCACCTCTACCTTGCATATGCGGGCGTGAGGCTGGCAGTCGGGTTGGCAGGCCTTGGTCCTCTATGGTCTGTCGTGCCATGGGTAATAATTAATCACAATATTTGATGTAACTAGACACACAGATCTGGACAGCATTAGTCCGAAGGTACAAACAGGGTAAGTACCTCCCTCCCTGAAGTGAAGTAGCTTACATATATATGACTTACCACTTTTGTGGCCACAGAGAGAGAAGCAGAACAATGTCTTGACACCATGAGAACTCTTCCTCAGGGTTGCTGTAAAATGTCTTCTTGATTTTTAGGAGGATACAGAATCTGCACCTGATGCACTATACAAACAGAATGTAAATGGAGCGACATCATATTACAGTCTTATTTCTCGTCAAAGTGTTTTATATATATTGATGTTTTCTGTAATACAGCTGAGAATTACATAGAATTGTCCATGTGTAAACACTGGCTTAATAATAACAATGATTATGACGATCATTTTATTGTAAACAATAGTCTTTTACAAGAACATATGACACTGTCATATCTGTATACATGGAAGTAGAATTCAAGTTTGTAGTTGCACTTAGGAGGAAAAATACCTGCAAGGCTGCAACTTCCACTAATGAGCTGTAAATGTTACATTGGCAAGTACATTCTGTTACCGTTTATGTACCAGCTCATAAATACTTGAAGAATATTACTTTGTGATCCAACATTGGTTTGGTTTCTGATATGAATAAATGAATATTTATTTCTCATCTCTCACAATAACTGATTATGTTTCATGCAGGTTAATCTAGAATAAATTTATAACAAACTAACTTGCATTATATCTAGGGTTAGGATAGTTATCCAATATCAACTTTTTCTTTTTTTATTAAATATGCATATATGTGTAGGAAATAATCACTCCAGAGTCTGAAAAAGTAAATTTTTAGCCTATTTTGGATATTTTCAAAATTACATATTTAGGGGGTTTTGTTGTAATTGTACTTTTTAGAAATTTCTCATCTTTACAGAAAATATTTAAAATATGCAATTTATTTATTAACCTTTGTAAATAATAAAAACAAAGAATTATAAATAATTTGGATATTGTAAGCTTAACAGTAACAAACATTCATTCTTGGATGACTGGCAATCTCAGCAAATGTAAATGCCATAACCATAACAGATCTGGTCTAAATGTTTGTCTGCAAAGATAAGTTACAGGGCTTAGTAGTGCCTAAGAATATTAAGATTACGAAAACATATTGCTCTTGTATATATTATTGCATATCGTGAGGTCTGTTTTCATCAATGTGACAGTGCTGGAAGCTTTCAAGCTTTAATTACTCAGTCCTCTGCATTCCAGTTCAGTTTTGATTATGAATGTTGAATGCTCAGATGTTATGTTTTAGTTTCAATTCAATTCAAATTTATTCATCCTTTAAAATCAAATCTGTACATAGTACCTTGATATAGGATATGTAAGTAAATTTACACATAATATTACAAAGTTAAACATCAAATATACCTAACCTACATTCAGTTATAATGTAACACAAATTGGGTATAATTATAAATGAGAGAAATGAACAAGCTAAGTAAATTCATGTTTTTGATTATCTGGATTTGTTAAATTGCAGATATTCCTTTACTGTGTAAAAGCAGTGCTCCTGTAAGAAAGCCCTTGTTCTAGTTTTAAACATGCAGTTATCTATCCAATATTTTTCGACCATTGCAGAACTCATTAGAAAGAGGGAAATTGCAGAACTCATTAGAAAGAGGGAAAACATAGCTATCAATTCGTGCTTAATTACCCAAAATAATCAAATTCGGGAATCTTTATATTTTTTACCAACAACAGAAGCAGAGCTACTCTCCATTATTAAAAGTATGAAACCCAAAAAATCTGTTGGCCTGGATGAGTTTTCTAACATGCTTCTAAAAAATTGTGCTGTGCATCTGGTTAAACCATTATGTCATATTATAAATATATCACTCTGTGAAGGTCACTTCCCTGAGAATCTAAAGGTCTCAAAAATTAAACCACTGTTTAAAAAGGGTTCTAAATCTGATTGTGAAAATTATAGGCCAATATCTATTTTATCAGTTTTTTCTAAAGTAATTGAAAAGGTGGTGTACAATAGAGTCTTAGCATTTCTAAATAAATATGATATTATATCGAAAGTGCAGTACGGGTTCCAGCAAGGGAAATCAACAAGCTCAGCACTACGGAACGTTATTGAAGATATACTAAAAAATCTAGACAGCGGGAATCAATGCATGGGACTATTTCTTGATCAGTCAAAGGCTTTAGATCTAGTTGACCATGATGTATTATTACACAAGTTATAATTATGGTATCAGAGGAGTTCCATTTGAATGGTTTAAATCATACCTAATTAATAGAAAGCAGTTAACCGAAATTGAATATGTAGTAAATGGTTCGAAGGAGATTAAAGCTGCTCACTCTAGTGTAAAAAACATTAAATATGGAGTTCCGCAGGGCTCGGTATTGGATTCCTTATTGTTCCTATTGTATATTAATGACCTGGCCAAAAACAACCAATGCATTAATACTAAATTTACTCTGTTTGCTGATGATACCAGTGTTCTCATTTCTGGGAAAAACAAACAAGAACTCAAAGCAAACGTTGATGGGGTAACAGACTATGTTTTAAATTGGTTTAAAGACAATAAACTTATTATTAATAAGAGCAAAAGCATCGCTGTAGGTTTCCATCATAAAGTTAACAAAAATGTAAGTTTCCCTAATATATGCTTAGAGAATGAATCAGTAACTACTACAGATAAAATTAAATTTCTTGGAGTTTGGGTAGATAGTAATCTAGATTGGGGAACTCATATTGATGCTTTATCCAAAAAAACATGTCAAACTTGTTTTGCACTATATACTTTAAGATCATCAGTCAATCTTGATGTGCCTAAAATAGCCTATTTTGCCTACTTTCACTCGCAGTTATCCTATGGCATAATATTCTGGGGAAAGACGAGCTATACGAAAAGAATGTTTATAATACAAAAGAGGGCCATACGTTTAATGATGAATCTTTCCAGTACCACAAGTTGTAGACCTTATTTCAGATCATTGAATATTCTGACAGTTCCATGTATGTATCTCTTTGAGGTGCTGGTGATCGCTCATAAACAGTTAAATATTTTTCTCACAAACGCTGAAATACATAGTCACAACACTAGAGGTAAATCACATCTTCATGTTACAGGGCATAAGAGAACCCTATATGAAAAAAGTATACACTATAACTGTATTAAATTGTACAACAAACTTCCTCAATATTTCAAAGAATTACCAAATTTAACAATATTTAAAAGGAAATTAAAGAAGTATCTAATACAAAGATGTTTTTATTCAGTAAATGAATACCTTGATGAACAGTGAATAAGTTTTGTTAGAAATATGTATTATATATATATATATATTGCAACTGTAAATAATATCACCTTATTTGTTTATCCGATCATGTGTTTACTGTTAATCTGTAATGTAAAATTGTATTGACGAAGCCGATATTTCTGTAATTGGAAATCTTATGGTGAATAAATTTGATTTGATTATGCTTTTGATGTCATTAGGAAGGGAATTATAAACTATTGTACAGGAATGCAGTACTCCATTCTTAAACATTGTAGTTCTGATTGAGGTTACATGTATATCCTTAATATGCCTCGTGTAATGCATATGAACACTTCTGTTGTTTTGAACGTTAAATCTATTTCTTTTTACAAATAAAGCTCTCTCCAGTATATAAACACATGCCAAAGGAAGTATGCAAAGCTTTTTGAACAGTGGCTTACATGAACATAGCATTCTTTCGTTGCCTATAATTCGAATGGCTTGTTTTTGTTTAATAAATATATCTTTGGCTTCTGATGAATTTCCCCAAAATATTATTCCATATTTAATTATAGAATGTATATGTGCATAATAGGACATTAAAAGTACACGAAGACTGACATTTTGACTTAATATTCTTAGAGCATATATATTCCTGCATAATTTGGCTAGTTTCTATAGTACTGTAATTAAACTTAAGTGTTTGCTTGTAGAAAAATGCCATCAGTGAATTAATGGTTATTTACTCAACTCAGTATATATGTACGTGAAAATGGTGTGCTTACTAAAGATGGGCTCATGTTATTTTGTGTTATGCATGAAAGAGGTATAAGTATAGACACTTACTACACAAATAGTTATATTTTTATAGTATTTGTTGCTTCACTGTAACTAGCTTCATTTTTTATGTAAGTACAGACACTTGTTTTCAAGTGATGCAACATCTGAAAACAACAAAACATTGAGAAAAGTTTTGCTGAAGAAAAGTTCTAAATAGTGTATGCTTAAAGTAAATAACCCAAATGAAGCAACTGGTTCAACTTTTGGCCCCTTGTGGGTCTTTAACAAGGAACTAGTGCTGACATTGTACTACATAAATTGGAACATCCCAAATTTCTTAGAACCAAAAGCCAGCTGTATCACATGAGTCTACTCATCACAAACATTATGATCCTTTCATTTATAAAAGACCAGTACAGGAAATACATAATTGATTAAAGACAGTCTAATCTGGGTTACTTTGGATGAAACTTCAGATGCATGTAAATCTGTATCCAGTGTTGGTATGCTCTGTAACATGAAATTTCAAAAGCTTATCTTCTAAGAGTGGAAACAAAATAGCAACAACAAATCATTCCACTATCATGAAAGTGTTCAGTAACTCAGTATTGTTATTGTGGCCAGAGGGAATTAAATATGAAGATGTAATTTTTTTCTTATCAGATGCTGTCCCTTGTGGTTAAGGCAGGTGGGGAATTATAACTTTTATATTATAAAATGATTCATGTAACATGCTTGGAGCATGCAGTACACCATGTGAGTGAAACAGTGCACTTAAATTTTCCTACTGTTAATTGTTTAATATGAAGCTTAAAAAAGGTTTTGATTAAATCTTCAAGTAGAATAAATTTATTAAATTTAATGGAAGTCGATTAATTACACTAAACAACACTTACTTTTAAATTTTTCCAGAACATGTTTCACAGGCTGTTTCTTCTATTATCAACCGGATATTGACTTGACAATGGAGGAAACAGCTTCTGAAACATGTTCCGGGAAAATTTAAAAGTAAGTGTTGTTCAGTGTCATTAATTGACTCCCTTTAAATTTAATTTATTACAACACTGTTTTCAACACTTCCATGAAAGGAATTATAGAATAAATTTGTTTAAATAGTTGATACCAGATATTTCACTTCGTCCTGAATCAATTACTACAAGATTGGTGGATGAAGGTTATAAACCGATTACAGAGGAAGGGATTGTTGCATCATGCAGTGTTACTGAAAATGAAAATAAAGAATATTCAGAGTCAGATAGTGCTGATGCATCAGTCGTGGTTATGACTCATGCACAAGTAGTAACAAACATATGAAAATCAATGCTTTATTTTGAGAGTCAAGCCAAAACATTGCCAAATGAACATACAGTGATAAAGTGGATGTGAGATTGCATGTCGTAAGCAATACACTAACCTGAGACAGCAGAAGCTCACTTTTTCCGCCAACTAGTTTGTAGCTATATTGTGTACAGCTGATATAAGTAAGCTATTACAGTATATAGAGTGTATGTGTCTTTAGGTGAAAGTGTGCCAATAGTAATTTCTAAATTCCATTAAAAATATTTTGGTTTTGTTGTACATGTTTTTTTTTTTTATTGTTTTTCTGCCATTCCCTGGATAAACTGGATTTTTGTTAACTCAGATCGGTCCTGGTCCCAGTTGATCTGGGTAAACAGGATTCTACTGTAACAGAAAAATTTAATTACGTAATTCAGAATAATCTGGGGTACCATACATTACAACATATTGCCAATATCTCATCTGCTAAAAGAGAAAGCAAATTATTTGAAAAAAAAAACTATTTGTAGTCAGTTTTTCACACACCATCACTTACATTTTTATTTTTTGAGGGACTAGTATCAAAAGCTGTTATATTCATTTTAAACCTCAAAGATCTGATTATCGCCTGTTGCTGCTATTGTCTGTTGTTTTCTCTGTGGTGGTGGAACTGTAAACTTCTTTATCAAATTATCAACTGGTGGGATTTAAAGTTCATTACTCGATCCTTATTTTTCCATATCCAGATGTGCTCCCATGTTATCTGTTTGTTTTGGTTTATCACACCTTTTAATAATCTTGGATTTGGGTCAAGGTCATGGGTTTCATTCCAAAACTGAAATGCCACTGCTGACGTATCTTCCTGTTTCGTTTCTATTTGAAATTTATAAACTGCACTTTGACTCCAGATTTTATGTAAATTGTTTGACAGTGAAGAAACATTGTTGGTAGAAGAAATAGCAAACTATAAATATGTGTCTATAACATCTGTTGTAGTTGAACTTCGTTTTTCTCAATACAGATTTATTCTTAGATGTAACAGGGAATTGTTTTTTAATTCAAACCTTAGAATTATTTGATAGGTGGGGTCAGACTGAAAAATTCAATGCAATAGCCAGGATTTCAACCACAGATCTCCCAGTCTGCATCCGGTTGCTCTTATCCATTGAGCTACCATAACAAATATACCAGCTTGACATTAAATTTTCCAACTGACTTATATTCTTCCTGGTAAACCACTGAAAGATCTCATATACAATGAGTATGTACCTTTTGTGGTGACTTAATATTTTGTAAGTACTTAAGTCCCAGGCTTCATAGTTTAACAACAATTAGGTCAATTGATGGAAACTATTTTTCCACACTATGTGTAGGGCAAGGTTTGGAAAGGCATAGGCCATAGCTGGGATTTGAATCACAGATCTCCCAGTCTCCGTCCATTGATCTTAACCATTGAGCTATCATGACATTAAATTCTCCAACTGACTCTTATTTTTTCTGGTGAACCAGTAGGAGATATATACAATGAGATACCTACCTTTTGTGGCAGCTTACTATGCTGTAAGTACCTAAGTCCTAGGCTTCATAGCTTAACTATTAGGCCAATTGATGGAAATTTAATACTTACAACTTAAATTAGTTAAGTCTGGTAGTGTGAAAGAATTTGTTGGTAATTCGTTTGTTCAATGTACAATATAATGTCTCTTGACATATTTAAGCAAGATACTTTCATTTTAACACACAATAAAAGTGCAGTACTTCAGTAAATATCAGTAAATAGTGACAAAAACAAAAGCAAACCAAAAGAGCAAGATTACTTATATTTCCCTATTCAGGCAGAGATTAGGAAGCAGGCAGGTCAAGTATGTAAAAATGTATTTCAAAATTCAGGGTACGAAAATTCTGCTAGGATCACCTTTTAAATAAGTTCTAGCCCTTCAAAAAAGTGGGGTGGTGGTCATAAATCAAGGTTAGAAGCTCAACAAATAAGTGTTAAGCTTTGTACCTCTAGAATCAGATTGTCGAGTAGGATCCAAACACGAGTATATCTCCAGTGATCTCTCTGTCGTAAAGTTGTGGAAACAGTGTAATAAAAGGTTGTTCTCAATTTCAAAGTGAAATATGATTATTATTATTAATCAGTATTTTGCAAAGTACAATATCAACTTTGGTTCATCATTTTTTTTTGTTGGTAATTTTACGTCCTCCAACGTTAAGTCATATTGGATGACGAATGGAATGGGTGAAATGATGCTCAAAGGGGACAGAGTCCATAGAGCTTAGAGTTACCCAACATTCATCTTTCAGGATAAGGGAAAGCCCCAGAAAAAACCTTACCCAGGTAACTCAGCCAGACCGAGTTTCAAACTTGGGACCTCTGGAACATGAGACAGACATGCTACCATCTACGCTACCGAGGCAGGCTTCACCATAAGTTGAATTCTTCAAATGCCCACAGTTAAATTTTCATTTGACTATGAAAAAACCTTGTACTGCCAAAGGGCGCTGATGACCTTGTAGTTGAGCGCCCTTAAACCCAATTATCCATCCATTGTACTGCCAAAAATGCCAGACCAAATTGCTTATTATAGCAGACATTGATATCAGTAATAAACCTTGACATTAATTTTACTCTATGTCGAGGTTCATCCACTTGGAACAAACAGGATACCTACATCTCTGCCTGAAATGAAGTGGAGAGCAGAAAGGGGTCAATGAGCTAGCCTCATTTTTGTATCATTGTCTGATGAGCACTAATTTCCTGGCAAATATGGAAACTGTGCAGAGAGGTACCAAACAAAATAACTTGACTGTCTTAAGCATGTTACCTGCATGGCATTTGAATAATGGCCCAGTGATGATTAAACATGTAGAGTTCATCTTCCCTGTCCTAAACATTCTTACATGCCTCCAGAGTATTGGGCCTTGTAGAAAAATTAATAAGAAAGACAAATTTTATTGATGACCTTAATGAATACATAGGTATAGTTCATATGAAGGAGTAACCAATATCAATTATATTATGTATGTCTAGGAAACTGCAGCCACTAAAGCATTTCAAATTTTCAGAAGCAAACTTTTTCATATTAACAAATTTATGGGGACTGGATTAGACTACGCTACATATGGAATTTGGCACGGAGATCCAAACTTGGTCTATTTTACCTATGCCCCAAGTGGGACACCTCCAGGAGGACAGAGAGCGGCCATCCCAAGGAGCCATGACAGTGCAGAGGGCAGGGTCGCTACACTTTAACAGTTGGAAACTCCCCGGCAGGCCAGTAGAACTTGCATCCCACCGTGCTGTGGTCTGGAAACAGCCTCACCGGACCAGTTTCGGAGACCAGAGACTGTCCTACCAGAGGAGGTAGTTTTACCAAGAGCATATAATCCTGACATGCAACTCCGTTACTTCTACCCTGAAAGAATCCATCAGATGAGAGATGATGTGAAATGATAATGGAGTGAAATGGAGGGACAGGAAATTTGGGGTAGTAATTAACCTCCCAGCAATCGCCTGGCGACCTGGGGAAACCCCTCGAAAAAACCCATGGATCAGGTAGGTCAGCCACGGGAATCTAACCTGGACCTCCCAAATGCAGGCCACAGACAAAACTTCCTGAGCCATCCCCTTGGTTAAATTTATAGGGAAGGTTGTTAGAGGAGAACAGAATTAAAATAACTCAAGTGTCTGTAGAATGCTGTCCAAGGGTGTTAACATTAAACATAACCATGTTTCTTCAGGCTGTAAATCCAATGCCAAGAAATTAAGAATTTAAAAAAGACTACTGGTAAAATAATGGTGAAAACTGGTGAAACCTGGATATTCTCTCATGCTACGGAAATGCACTAATCTAAACTGTAAATCATCCTCTGGCAGGTACTGATGGAGATGAAGAGGATCACCCAATGGTTGATATTGATTTGAATGTATAACTTGCTATAATACATGAAAATTAATGTGATTGTATCTGCACACCTTGCAAAATTTGCATTATTCTTGTCCTAAGGACTTACAAAATTATGAACAATTGTAAACCTGGTTTTTGTATTAAAACTATGTAAAGTCTTACAAGACATTACAGCAAAATTGGTGCATGAGAACTTATCAGCATGTATAAAAACTAATCATCTATACATTATGACTAAAATTTTACCCACTCCTCCATAAATATGTTAAGAGTAATAGGATAGTCCTTTTGACATCACAAATTTGACAATGTCATGTCTTTAATGATTCCATTGAAAGTGTGTTGTAAAGAAGTTTTCATCTCTTCTGTAAAGTTATAGATACTGGTCTACTCAAGTGTTATAATGCTTATTTTCAGCAGGATTCCAACTGCTCATTCAGCAGATGAAACATTAAATTTATTAAATAAAATGTTTGAGATAAGGATTATCAATAGAGAATTTTGACCTTCTAGGTCCCCCCAATTTGTCAACCTGTGATTACTCTTTATGGGGAAATCTAAAAAATAAGTGTACAAATACATTCTGCACACAATTCATGAGTTAATAGGCAGTATAGTAAGAGAAACTGGGAGAACTACAGTGGGTGTACTGCACATGTAAATGACAATTTCCATTGGAGGTGTCAGGGATACGTTCTGTAAATGAATATAATTTTCATTACCTTCTGTAGTCAGGATTAGTAAGCAAAATGAAAACTGTATTCTTTATAGCCAACTGTGGCTAATGCTGTTTACCACCAAATGAGGGTGTAGGGAATGCTTGCAGCTTAAATGCTGTAAAGAATCTCAAGGAATATACACAGAGTATATTATGTTTTTGACAATTTTATTTTGTAATATGACAAATATTACTTTTTAAAAGCATTTTGACTTTAGAATAAAATATAATTTGTTTTAATGTAACATTACTACATAATTAATGGCAACATACTGTTTTATAAAAGCATAGTGATCAAAATAAAAGTAATATGACAAAAAGTAAACAAAAGTTATTCAATGAAATTCCCTCTGTTGATTCAGCACTCTCATTTGGCTAAGAAACACAAGCCCTTCTTTCTTTAAACTAATTAGCATTAAACAGTACTGTTTCCCTATTTTCCTGTTATCTAGAGTGAAAGTTTCTGATTTATAATCTAGTATTTAACTTTTCCTATATTATCTCTTTCACAGAAGTGGAATATAATATCGCTGAGGTACTTCAACCCTGTTGGGGCACACCCGTCTGGTCTGATTGGTGAGGACCCCACCAAGGCCTTTACAAACCTAATGCCATATATGGCTCAGGTTGCTATCGGCAACAAGGAAAGTCTTACAATCTTTGGTGGGGATTACAATACAGTTGATGGCACAGGTAAATATACTCATAGCACCTTAAATCTATGTCCTTATGTATAAAGAATAAAATTGAGTTATACCGTTTAGTTGTTCTGCTTTAAGCTAATCATAGTTTTGTTTCCACTTGAAGGTGTCCGAGATTACATACATGTAATGGATCTTGCATCAGGACACGTTGCAGCTCTCAACAAACTGAAAAAGGAACATCTTCGTCTTAAGGTAACAAAATATTGATATTTGGAGCCTTTATTATTTACCTATTGTAAATAGGAGTATTTTGTTCCATCCACCAAAATGCATTTTTGTAGGTTCCTGAAGGTTAAAAAAATTAGAGAAAGTTCCTCTGTGTGGGGTATGGGTGGTTTGTGCACTAGAGCTGAAAAAGCAAAAAATTGGATAAATATGAAATTACTTGAACCAAAAACTGAATAAGCATGTCAAGCAAAGCTATTCAAGAATGTTCTTCTTCCCCAAACTGTTCTTTAAAGAGAAAACTTAGTGACATTTATTTTCTCAAAGATAGTTCCAACACTTCTGATTAAAATGCCATATCACTGTTGGTGACCAAGCAAGGTTGTACCATGGTAACCTGTCTCCTTCATCACCATACCAGGCATTGAACTGGTTCTACTATGATCCAAAGATTGATTGTTCCCCGGCAGGCTACTGACCTTAGGTATTGGCTTGTAAGTCCTACACAGAAGAGGTAATCCATTAAAGAAGAAGAAATGGTGGAGGAAGAGGAACAAGGTGAAAGAAAAGGGAAAATTGTAGAGATAGACAGAAACTCTCACACAAAAACTGAAGGCTTTACTAAAACATAATTTATGTAAAGTAAAATGTACTTCCAAGAAAGTCATTTGTATTGGTTTGTATTTTGCTATACTGTATAATTAGGGAGCGGATTTATAGGCACCAAAAATGTGTGAAATAGGCAGGCAAAGAGGCACAACAAATGGGCAAAATAGGCACTAAAAATTTGCAAAGAAAACACAATTTTAGCAAAATGGCTCTTAAAATGAACCATAAATGCACTATAACAAAATGACAATCATTGCAACATATGCTACATCAAATTCGCTAAACACATACTATTTTGCAGGTCCCTAGGTGAAATAGTTCTACATTTATTCCAAATTTCATAAATGGCTCCACATCAAGTCAAACTAGCAGATATTGTCGTATAATTAAAATACATATAAATCCACTTCACTAAGTAAGAACCATAATGTGCAGAAAGGTGTGAAGTAATTAACTGTGTCAAAAATATGGGTTTGGGGGGACTTAAGGGTGAAAATTGAAGTATCTGAGGCTTTTGTTAGATTTGTTTCAAATTTATACAATTTATTTATGTGATCGATCAAGAATGGAATAATACCAAGTTTCAGCTTTCTAGTTACAATAGTTTCTAAGAAATTAACAGTTTGTCTAAATTACAGGCGATTTTCAAAATGTACCACATATTGTAATTTTAAAAATTATTGCTTGGGATATAAGTTTCTGCACCCATTTTAACCTATTAATGACCTGTACCTATGTGAAATATTTGTCTTCGCCATATCAAGGAAGGGAAAAAATAATCGTACCTATTAAACAATTTTTATTTTCCTAAGCATTTTCAGTAAGAAGTAAGCATTATAATCCTTTTCAATACAAATAACAAAAACACAACAAATGTAAATGGGTGCCCTTAATATGCAGTTGCCCTTACAAGCATGTTTAGAATTTCATACAGATTAATAGAAAACTGCATCATGTGGAACATTTTGAAGTTAAGAAATTGTAGAAAATATGGAATCTGAGAAATCTGAGGTTAAAATTACGTAATAGCAGCTATGATACAGGTGTAAGTTTATTTAAATAGTCATGTGACGTTTTCTGTAGTGCCGCTAGAAAAAAACATTATTGAAGTATGTCTATATTAATTTTAAAACAAAACAACTAAATTTGGGGTTGTAGGTTTTGGGCCAATTTGAACAGATGTGTCTTCTTAATATAAACGATTGTTGGAAAGATAAATTCAAAAGTTCATCACAGCAATCTTAATGTCGCTTAAAATGATGTCATGATGTGTCAGAAAGATACTAAGCACAGACAAAAATTAATTAAAGGCTAAAGCTACAGCGTCCTAGTTTTTGTAATAAAAACCCTAAATGCCCCATTATCGACTAAGAACAAATAATAAAGCACAGCTTTTTTAGTAAGCATTTCCCGTTCACTCAAACAGAATTACAGCAATTATGGCCTTGTGAAAAGAATTCTCATACCTACTTTTATAAAGGCATTTCTGTAAAATTTTACACAAACCAATAAGATTTATTGGTCTGCAGTTTCATTTTCAATGTTGGAAACAACACCAGAAGTCTCCAAGCAATCGATTTCATGATTCCTTGAGATACATGTAGAAAAACGTAAGCATGTGAAAATCACAATATTTTCATATACATATAATCTTAGTCTGTGTACCTTAGCTAATTAAGTACCGGGCTTACAAGTTTAAAATGTAGCCGGAACAGAGTCCCAGAGTGGTGATTTTAAGATTAGATAAAACAACAGCTTTGTATCAATAGATTTATACACATGTAAAAGAAATCTTACAGGAGTAATTTCCTGCTCACCAGCGGTACTGATTGTGATCTGATATGATTGTTAACCATTGACACCATCAATAATTTAATTAATAATCCCTCCCCCAGGAATTACTATTAGCTCAAGAAATAAGCCGTTACACCAGCACAAAAATATTATGCTACTGCACTGAAACTACCAAAATATAATACTTGTAACAAAATTGTAAAATCCAGTACACTGAGTTTGCAAAGCTATCCTTATAAGTTTGACATAAATAATATTCTAATCAGGATGAAATGCATTAGACAGGCTTTCTTAATGATTCAGATATGTTTTAAGCTAAATCTCAATGTAAAGTTGTATCATGTTATGAAGAAAGTTTTCACATTAGACAAATTTGTGCTTTACTTTGGAAAACTGAAAACAGTCAGTTTCTCTTCTTCAGCTCTCCTCAACATACTAATGTGTGTTCGGCATAATGTTGTTACAGAGGCTGATTTTACAAGGTTTTTGAAACTAGGATAATATAGTATTAATACAAACATGAATGATTAAACTCACCTCACACGAGGCTGACAAAAAATTACTTTCCCATCTGTGATGAACGATGGATCACCATTTATCCACTGTTTAAGAAGTACACTTCTGTTGATTCTCTCTCTCGGCATATTTGCGTAGGAAACTGATCTATGTGTGCACTTGAAACACTCCTTACAGAATGAGCTTTCCATTCCCCACATAAAGAGTAGTCATTTGTCAATCTATTGAAATATCATTTAGCCGGTCTTTGCTACTTGTGGCCCGCCTTGGTAGCGTGGTGGTAGAGTGTCTGCCTCACGTTCAAGAGGTCCAGAGTTCGAATCTCGGTCAGGGTGAGTTACCTGGATAAGGTTTTTTCCGCAGTTTTCCTTTATCCTAAAAGGCGAATGTCGGGTAACTCTAAGCTCTATGGACCCTGGGCTCATTTGAGCATCATTTCACCCAGTTCATTCATCGTCCGATATGACTTAACGTTGGAGGACGTAAAACTACAAAATTACAATTATTAATTGCTACTTGTCCTTGAACAAATTCTAAGATTTTTCCATGACATCACTAGCGCATTGTGACACGTCTGTAAGGCAGATACCTACCTAGCTAAACTCCGTTTTGTATATCCAATGTGCAGCAGTAAGAAATTTGTCTTCCCCGAAAACTCCACATTGAAACCAACAAATGCAAAAGCTGTTGTCATAAATTACAAGCAGAAGAAATCGGCTAAAGAAGGCAGTTTTAGGCACTAATAAGCAGAATAGGCACAAACGTATGAAATAGACATTTATAGGCGCTATAAAACTAAGAAATTAAGCTAATAATTGTAGGAAACGTGCTTATAACTTAAAAGCCTATGTTTCTGAACAAAGGAATAAAATAGGCAAATAGGGCAAAATACGCCCCCTATGTATAATACAGTTTTTAGTGCTAGGTCACAGTTCTTTTGTCTCTTGTGATGTAAAGGATATGGAATTCTTAAAGCCAGCATATAACAGCTGGTATTTGAAAGTTTGCCTTTAGCTGTAGTCTTCTATTTCATCTTTGTGCCTATGATGGCATCTATAAAAATTAACATTAAGCAATTACAAAGATTAATATTTATAAGAATAATTTGTAGGAAAACAAGTAATGGGAGAAGGTCATGTGAATTTAATGCAACAGATTACTTTATCACTGTTTTATATATACATTTTAAGTGTAAAATTGGACTTGAGCAATGCCAGGTAAGACAGCTGTTATAATATGTTGTTTTATTGGACTTGTGTTTTCTCATTAGACAATCAAAGCATCAAATGTTCTCTTTTTAATTCCAGTGTACTATTTTGGTACTTTCTCACCAAAGCTTTCAGATGCATTTAGTTGTATATTCAGAGGTGTTATCTCAGTTTTCTCACAAATGCGTAATGGGTTTCTGCTTGTATACACAGCTTTATTATGTAAAAAATTGAATCTATAGATCTACAAGTTAGGAAAGAACTCGAGCAGAAAGCATGCTTTGGTCTGATGCACATGGTGCTGGTGGTGAAGGTCAGTAGTGTTTGGGAACTTCATGGTGTGATTCAGCTCCCTGCAAGTATATGTTACATTTGCAGTTTCTGATCGCTATCCATGAGTAATTTACCTATATTTCTTTCTGTCCTGAAAAGATCATTTTAAATGGCTGGTAAAGCAAGTATTTCTGGCTGGTCATTATAAAGTGGTACTTGTATTGTCGTTTACAACGTAAAAAATTAGCTAAAGGAACAGAAAAATCAGTTTAAATTGAGCTACAATGTTTCTGCATCACTAGTGAGGCTACAGGAGTTTGCATTAGCTTGATGAAAAGAATTGATAAGGAAGGGAATATGTGTCCAGTGATCAGCTAAAATTTTCAACACCCAAGGGGAAGTGTAAAGGGAGGAAAAAAGAAAGTGGAAGATGATACATTCACTGAGGGAATTGTCTGAAAGAAAATTCATGAATTCTACACAGTAAAGAAATCAGTGCCAATGATACAAAAGATTCATCATGATTTGCAGAGTGATGGAAGTTTGGTATGCAGCAGGGAATGCCAGAGGTTTTACAATTGAGATTTAGGTGAAGGAAGTGTGCTTCTAAACGACAGCTGCTAATTGAGAAACATGAAATTGTGTCCTGGTGTTCAAATTACCTTTGGAAAGTTTGTAAATATCGAGAACAGAAGAGGAATATTGTATATTTAGACAAGACTTATATAAATGCTTGTCACCCTGTTACTTCTTATTGTTAGTCTACAAATAAATGGAAATTGAAAAGCCTATTGGAAAAGGATGCAGTGATAATTGCCCAAGCAGGAGGAGAAAACGGATTTGTAAACAATACTCTGTTAATCCAAGCAAATATAGGTGATTATCATGATGATATGAATGCCGTAAAGTTTACAAAATGGCTAGAACACAAGTTATTCCTTATTTGTGCAGTAACTCTCATTGTGAGAGACAATGCCAGCTATCATAGTGTGCAGAACAATGAAAAGCCAACAGTGACATTGTTGAAAAAGGATGTTGTACAATGGTTAACGGACAACAATTTATGATTTGACAACAGTATGTGAAAACTGTAGTTAGTGCCTTTAGTGAAATCTGCCCAAGGAGAAGACGTACTTAGTGAACCAGATCCTGAATGCACATGGACATGAAGTGTTACAGCTTCTACCTATTACACTGATTTGAACGTAATAGAGTTGGTATGGGGAGAAATAAAATAAGCTGCTCAAATTTGGCAAGTGCAACTTTATGTGCAAAACAAACACTTTGCAAAGAACTTTTCCATGACTATTCATCTAACAAGTGGAGAAAATACTGTGATCATGTGCGCAAAATCGAAGAAACATAATAAGATTCCAATAAATTAATGGATGATATAGACAGTCTCATAATTACTGCAGGAGATGACTCATGTTCAGAAGGAACCATTACCAACACAGCTTGGGACTTGGATTCATGTCAGAAATGGAAGAGGTTCAGTGTAACCTGCCTAGTAGACGTCTGCCTGGTGCTGCCTACCCCTCCCACCACAGTTACATGAGCACCAAAAACTACTAAGGTTCTTTTCCAACTTGTAAATCTATTAACTTTAAAGAGAGTCGATTAAAGACACTAGACAACACTTACTTTTAAATTGCCGATGATAGAGGCAAAGCTTCTGAAACTAGTTCCGGAAAAATTTAAAAGTAAGTGTTGTCTAGTGTCTTTAATCGACTCTCTTTAAAGTTAATTTATCATAACAACACTGTTTTCAGTACTTCCAAGAAAGTAATTGTAAATCTATACTTACAGTGAAGCAGTACAGATATTATAAATAAATTATAACAATTTGTGACAAACTTCACTTATCTGTTTTTGACAAATCTTCTAAGGCTAGTTCTGTGATATGTTCATTACAGCTTCAGCTGGCAAACTGAGTGTACTTTTTGGTTACTTCTAAAAAATATAATATTTCAGATAATAAAAAATCTGGCATTTATCAATTTAACTGTTTAGAATACAGTAAGGTTTACATTGAAAGGACCAAAGGAACAGTGAAGGAGCATTTTAGGAATATTAAATATAAACGTATTGATAAGTCAGCAGTGGCAGATCATCTTTCATCATTTAACCATGAAATAAATCAGAAGTTAAATTATTAAAACAATTAAATTGACCGATAGATTAATGGTTTGTGAGAAAATGTTTATCTTGAAAAATAGAAATCGTGTGAAGCTTTAGTTAATAGTGCTCGCTGTGAAAGTTTTAAGTCTTACAAATTTTAAAATACTGCCAATAGATTCAAGTCATTAAGTTTGTTTTGCTCCCAATAGATGTTTTTGTAATTTCTGTCCTCCAACGTTAATTCATATCGGACGATGAATGGAATGGGTGAAATGGTGCTTAAATGAGCCCAGGGTCGATAGAGCTTAGAGTTACCCGGCATTCGTCTTTCAGGATAAGGGAAAACCCCAGAAAAAACTTTATCCAGGTAACCCACCCTGACCGAGATTCGAACTCAGGACCTCTTGAATGTGAGGCAGACATACTACCATCTACGCTACTGAGGTAGGCTCCCAATAGATGGTAGGACAATAGCGAATTATCCATTACCTAGCAGAAGTAACCAAAAAGTACAGTCTGCCAGTTGAAGTTGCACATCATGAAACTAGTCCTGGAGAATTCATCAAGTAAAAAACAGGTAAGTGAAATTTGTCACACATTGTTGTAATTTATAATAATAGCAGCTTTATTATCTCAATACTATTTCACCAAATGTGCAATGTACTTCTGCTTGTATATTCAGATATGTTATCCTGGTTCTCTCTTAAATGTGTAACGTACTTCTGCTTGTACATGCAGCTGTATTATCTCAGTACTGTTTAATTGGCTGTTTACCTTTGCTTACATATTCAAGTATATTATCTATTCTTTTACCAAATACTTAAGGCACATATTTAAGTGTAATATCTCAGAATTTGATTCTAAAAGTTTTGGGTACTTAGCTTATACATATATTTAAATATATTATCTTGGTACTTTTTCACCAAATGTTTAAGACACATCTGCTTGTATATCCAGGTATATAATCTTGGTGTGGGAAATGGCCTGTCTGTGCTGGAGCTCCTACAAGAGTTTGAAGCTGCATCAGGAAAGCTTATCCCTTATGAAATGGGACCTAGGCGTGTGGGTGATGTGGACAGCCTGGTCTGCGACGGCAGTAAGGCATCTGTTGATCTGCACTGGACACCCAAGTATGGCGTAAAGAGAATGTGTAAGTAAACTAAAGCTTGTTCTGGTTTGCAGACATACAACCTGGGAACCGGTCAGGGAGTGTCCGTTCTGCAACTGCTGCGCACTTTCGAGGCCGTTACTAAGACCTCTGTACCGTTTGAGATACAGACCCGTCGCACCGGGGACATTGTCTCCATGTATGCCAACACGTCTCTTGCTGAGCGTGAACTTGGCTGGAAATCAAAATACACTTTGGAGCAAATGTGTAAGTCAAGCTTTGGTAAACTGCTCATAGTTAAAGTCATAACTTGTGTTTAGTCTAACTAACGTTGGCACCATTACTAATGTATAGTACACTACCAACAGTCACAAGTAGACAAATGGTTTCAGCACAGTTGCAAGGGGACAGAGCATGTAACTAATTCACAATATAGGTAGATATTTACTAACACACGTACCAATTAATGGTATGTAAAGAGAAATATTATATGTATACAATGGCAGAATACAATGACAGTAATTCAACAAATTATAACAATTAGCTACTAATCTTCACTTATCCTTAATATTAATATACCAGGTGAGTCACCTGCCCCTATTTATTTTTTAATTTAGTTAGTTAGTTAGTTAGTTAGTTTTTATTCATCCTTTTGATCATATTACATGATATAGGACACGTCAAGTACTTATAACTAAAAATTATACAATATACATATATACAAAACAAGTTTGGAATGAAAATTTATGCAACATGCTAAATGAAATGTAACTTACACCTTTCTTGAATGGCTTCTAATGAATGATTTGTAGCACAGTTTATAGAGGAAGGGTGCATAAATGTTATATGGGACAGAAAGCAATCACTATGTATGTTGATTCCAAAAGCATCATACCCAAATACAGAGAGCTGCAGTAATAATTTTAGACAAGTTTACAAACTTTAGTTAATTGATGGAAATTAATAATTTCTTCACACTAGCCGTATAAAGGCTAAGGTCTTTGATAGATAGTCAACATGAAAACTTCAATGCCACAGCCAGGATTTGAACCACGGATCTCCTGGTTTCCGTCCAGTCGCTCTAACCCATTGAGCAACCATGGTCAACGTGCCATCTCGACATAAAATTCTCCGTTTGACTCCTAATATTTCCCTGGTAGACCACTAGGGGCTCTGGCATTCGAGATACACTGTTTGTGGCGACTTACTATCATAAGTACTTGAGTCACAGGCTTCATCATTCAACTCGTATTATTTTAGTTAATTGATGGAAATTAATCATTTCTTTGCACTAGCTGTATATCGGCTAAGGTCTTGTCAACATGAAAAATTCAATGCCATGGCCAGGATTTGAACCACAGATCTCCTGGTTTCCATCCAGTCGCTCTAACCGATTGAGCTACCATGCCAACTTGCCTTCACGACATTAAATTCTCCATTTGACTCATATATTACCCCGGTAGACTACTAGGGGCTCCCGCATTTGAGAGACACCGTTTGTGGCAACTTACTATCATAAGTACTTGAGTCCCAGGCTTCACATTAAATTTCAAAATTTGTAATTTCACCAGAAATATTTGTTTAGAGGACCTCCTGAACCTAAAACAATGCATATTTAGAGAACAAGTATGTGAGCGTGCATGCATCCATACATAAATTGAAATTGAGTTTTTATTTATCAGTGTTCTTTAACTACTGTAGTTCTCAGTGTTCCATTCTATATCAGGTGTGAAAGACTGTTTAATTTGGCTCAGAGGCCTCTTTATCGGGCTTGTGGCTCTTTTATGTGCTGTAAATCTATAACACAACCATCGACTTTCCTTCCTTTCCAAAGGAAGCTATGCTAAGGATTTTTACATCCATAAAAGTCCATTGCCTTCTGCCAGATTTGAACCCACAACCTCATGGATCAGCGTGTAGTATCCTACTGTTAAAACACAGAGAATGACCTTGGATATGTGAATACATAACTCAAACATGAAATGTAAATAAATACTTTGGTATTTAAGTTTACTACATTCCAAAGATAAAATTAAAAGATTTTCAAGAAAATTCCCCATCCCAAATTATTCTTTCTTTGGAATTATTTTCCAAATTTTTTATTTTATAAAAAATGGCTTAAGAATTTTGATTAAAACATGTGATGAAGATATTTACATAAAAAACAAAATTTTTCCCATGTAGTTTCTAGGAAGAGCTTTTGAAGTCCTCTACATTTGGAAGGAAATTTATATAATCTTACATAACTGGTAAACGTTTAGCATTACAAAAATGCCCTACACAAAAAGTGTAGATCTCACACCAAGTTTATTTCAAATACCTTACTTAATGGTATCAAATTTTTCCAAAATACCCTTTATTAATGGTTTGAATTGTTCAATAGTCATTCTTTTAAAGAAATAAAAATTTATGTTGAAACTTTGACCTTGTAGATAGTCAACATGAAAAGTTCAATGCCATGGCTGGGATTTGAACCAAATCCCGGCTATGGCATTTAATGTTTCATGTTGACTCTATAAAAAATCTTAGCCTATATATGGCTAGTGTGAAGAAATGATTAATTTGCATCAATTAACCTAAATAATAAGAGTTTAATGATTGAAGCCTGGGATTTAAGTACTTAAGATAGTAAGTTGCCACAACCAATGTATCTCGGATACAATATCTCGGATACAGAAATATATATGAGTCTATTGGAGAATTTAATGTCAGGACACATGTTGGCTTTAGGTTTATCTATTTTAGTTTCTATAATTCGTACACATGGAAATGATTATTTTAATTCTTTTGGTTTATTACAATGTTAAGGTATATTATATTTTTAATTTTTTTAACCCCTTTACGTTTTTTAAATAATAGATGATGATCAATTCAAAATTTATTCATGGTAGCTCAATGGCTAAGAGCAACTGGACGGAAACCAGGAGATCCCTAGTTCATATCCCGGCCATGGCATTTAATTTTTCATGTTGACTCTATCCAAAACCATAGCCTATATATAGCTATTGTGAAGAAATGATTTATTTCCATCAGTTAACTTAAATAATTTGACTTTATACTTTACGATGGAAGATATGTACAAGATATGAAGATATGTATTATTCAGAATGAACTTTACTGATTCTTTTGTGGCATTTAAGGCATATGCAAGTGCTGATGTTGAATAGTATTAAACTTATCGAGATTTAACTGTATTGGAACACCACAGTGAAGTGAGAATCCCACATTTAAGTTCATCACTAAATCAACAAATGGCAGCAGCAACCCCAGAATTACCCACACCACTGGATCAAGCTTTAGTCGCATTAGAGCCGAAGATGCAAACGATGATTTGCGAAACATGTCCTCAAAATAGGTACGAAAGTGAAGCAGATGTGTAATAAATACGACTCATCTAAAATTTAATAAGTAATAAACTTACTAAAATTAGGCAAGTGAGTCAACCTTGTATATACTTTTCTCCACTTACAAGTCATAAAAAACTTGTAAGTAGAGAAAAGTATATACAAGGTTGACTCACTTGCCTAATTTTAGTAACAATGGCACTCCACTTTCTGAAATACTTCTTTTTATTCTATATAAGTAATAAACTTGTTAAGTTGAGATATACTAAAAGCCCAAAGTGAAACCAGTGAATTAAGCAAGGAAATCAAACAGCTAAGTAAGAAGAAAACATATAAACATACTCTTTGGAGACAAAAAAGGGACGATCAGCAATAATACTAAAACAGTGCTAATTTCAAAATTTACCTATGCAAAATCATTTTGAAATTCTTAAAGAAGTAGAAGAAAAATGCTGAGAATGGAAGAAAGGAAACAGTAAGTCTTAAAAGTAGAATAGAATAGAATAGAATCTTTATTGTCACATAACGTTTACATTGTCAGCCTAGCTGGTAAACTGGTGAGTCGTCAAGTTATACATAAAAGAAATTTAAAAGAAAGAAAAGAAAAACTAAAAAGAGTCTCAAGAGAAATGTCCTTGTAGTGAACGACTTAATTTTAAAATTTTCAGGTGAAGTATGCTATTTTCCGGGCATAAAGCTGCATGAAATGGAAGAAAAATAGAGGTTGGTCTTAAAAGTCAGGGGGGAGGGAAAAAAAAAGAAAGGCCTGAGGAATTAATGGGGAAACTAGATGTATTAGCATTAGATCAGAGGTTTCTGACATAAATATCGTAAATGGTCTTTTCTGCCAAAATGATGTTGCCTGTAGCAGAATTATGAGAATAAACAATGAGCTTTGTACTAAAAGAAACTATTTGATTTAAAAATAACCAAACTATTTATTCAACTTTGGAAATTCTGTCTCTGGAAAAATGACTTTGTTAAAGATGGGGTACATTTAAATTGAAGGGGATCCAACCAATTTAGTAATTTGTCAAATAATGAGAGAATGTAGGCCAGAGGTGCTCAACAGTGCAGCATGTTATCGCTTCCCATAATCATTATTTTCCCCCACCAGTGACCAAGGCAACAAGAGACAGGCCTAGTAGTCAGAGGCAAATGAATGTGTATGACTTTGATTTCCTGTAAGTAAAAATGAACTGCAGTGCCATCATTGAAACTCATTAACCATGGAAGTAGGTCATTTTGTCACACCAAGTAGAAGGATGCGAGTTCTACCTCTTCTCTCTTGCTCCTACTTGAGCACCACTTATGTAGGTTTTACGGCATAAGAGATTGAAAATAATTTGTTATATATTATGTTAAATAATGTCATGCCAACAGTGGTAAAGAAAAACTAGGATGATGTTCAATGTAAAATCAAATGAATGTGATACAGGGACCCAGTTAATTGTGGAGTAATACTCTGAATATGGGAAAATTCTTTGAATCGTATAAAAAATATAAAATAGAAATGGCCAAAAGATGTAAGAATTTGTTAATTTGCTGTTTAAATATTCAAAGTTTATTTAATAAAATAACTAAACTAGAAGTATTGTTACATTCAGATTTAGAGGAAGTAGTTATTCTTTGCATCATGGAACATTGTATAAACAAAGTACACATTGCATAAAAATAAATAACTTTAAACTATCATCTCTATTTTGTAGAAGTATAAATATGCATGGAGGATGTGGAATATTTGTAAGAGTAGAATTTTTGTGCAAAGAAATAAAGGATATGTTAAATTTAAGGGTGACAATGGTCTATATGAAGCCTGTACAGTAACTTCAATATATTGGTTAATATTTTACAGCCCCTTTCAAAACATTAACATCAAAATAGAAAACAGGTATTTTCTTGGGGACTGGAATGTTAATTTAGTACAAGACAAAAGATAATTGAAGTGCAGAGTTGTTCATTCTTGTGCCAGGACCTGCTGTGCAACCATCAACACTCCAGGTCCAATGTTAACAAGCCCCCCTTCCTGACCTACGTTAACGCCACCCGTTGTCAAGAACAGCATCTACCATGCGCCTGAAAGTCTTCCTGAAAGATGATAATGAAAAATGGAAATGGTGGAAAGGGAATTGTGGCATAAAAGTAAGCACCCCAGCATTCGCTTAAATGACAAGGGGTTACCATGAAAAATCCAAGTCACTTTCTCCTAAGTACATGTTACAACAGCACCACCTTGCTCTGTGAATGGATGGGCAACAAAAAAGTTCAGGGTCCCATCAAGGTGATCTAATATTTTTAAGTGAGTTGGGAAAAAGTGGAGGTGCTTCAAATGAAATGCTGAACTATTCAGGTAAATACCTATAAGACATTTGAAATTCATCAGGGCAGCAAAATAAACTACAAAATTGGTACATCCGAGGGCAAGTCAATAAAGGCTGAGAATGTTTTTTTTTTTTTTGTTTTTTTTTTTTAACACATAAAATATACTAGTCTTGGTCCAGATTGGTGTGGTCTTTTTCAAAGTATTCTCCATTTAGTTGAATGCACTTTGCCCAACACTTCTGCCAATCCTTTGAACATGTCCTGGAAGCCATCTTTTAAAATCTTTATAGATTCAAACTGAAAAATCCAATGCCATGGCTGGAATTTGAACCACGGATCTGTCGGTCTCCGTCTGGTCATTCTTAACCATTGAGCTAACCAAAACCTTAGCATATACACAGCTAGTGTGGAAGAATGATTAATTTCCGTCAGTTAACTTAATCTTTATAACTGTCTCAGCCATCTTCATGACGACCTCCAAAGTAGCAAAACACAAGGGGGGAACCCTTAGTTCCTTTCTCAGACAGGGAAAGCAATAAAAATTACAGGGAGCCAAGTCTGCAGAGTATGGAGCATGGGAAATATATTCATTCATTTCTGCAGACCAAATACTGGGTAACAGTGTTGCTTACATGAGAGCAGACATTTTCTTGGTGCAGACGATGTGTTTAGCAAGGACATCCAAAACAGACTTGTAATGCTTGCCGTTAACCCTGTATCAGAAGGGGCTTGATGTTTGTACACAATTCCACGGCTGTCAAATGAAAGGACCATCACTTTTCCTGCTGAGCGTACAGCCTTTGCTTTCTTTGGCATTGGAGAATCAGGAGATTTCAATACTGAGGAGGCCTGTTTGCCTTTTTGGTCATATGGTGAAGCCAGTCTCCTTTAATGATGGAATTCAGGTGTGCATCTCAACCAGCAGTTGCACTTGCACCCGCATTGACACATCTCATGTACATGATTATACAGATATTACAATAAAATATAATTATTTATCACGAACTTCACTTATCTTTTTAAGAAAATTGATGAACCTTCCACAGCATTCAACAGAATAACACCACGACAATTTTTCCATATCTTTTTCTCCCTCTCTCATTTTTTTCCTCTCTGTGAAATGGTTCTTTTTCCTGCATTGTTTTATGAGATCCACATAATCACCTACTGAAAATAGAGATTTGGCTTTGTGTTTAGTAGATTCAATGCTACTCTTACATTAGGTAGGAAGGAATGACCTGATTCTATAAATGTTTGATCTATTATCTTAAACTGAGTGTGATTGACTAGACAGGCCCACAGAGAAGCTATTTACTGGTTCCTGTTTTGTCTCCCACATGTGTCAGAATATGTCATTAAGTGGTTAGCTTTTGAATTTCCTGATTTGAGGTAGGATAGCAGACATGATCCCACTTCATTAGCACTACTCTGAGCAGTATGTTCCCCCAACAGATACATGTGTCCTAAATCATGTTCACAATCATGCATTCCTAGATTGTACACCCAAATGCTCTAACTGCTCCCTCATGGAATTAAAAATATTCCACTGTTTCTCCTTTTCCAAACCTTGTTCTTCTAATAGTTTTATTAGCTGCAGTCAGGTACTTGTAACTATGGACACAATATAGTTCTGTCTGCAAATTATGTATTTTCTTCAGTAACAGAAGTTGCTGTGCCTTGGAAATTGCACCTGCATCGGCTGGATACATAGAAAGCACAAACTCTTTAATTTTGTCAAAATTCTCACACAACATAGCAGCACACTCAATACAAGTTTCACAGCATGGAATGACCGGGAAATTTTGAAGGGGCAGGCCAGTAGTTTCCTTGTAGACCACATCATCATTTGGAGATTTCAGCAGAATCTTCTTCAGGGCAGAGATGAACTGATTTGTGATGTCATATTCGTTCCTTATGGATTCACAAACCCTTTGAAGGGCGTGAACTAAGCATGTCACATCTTCAACTTAGGAAATAAAGGCTTCAGTTGGTTAAAATCTGAAACCATGTATGGAGCCTGGTCCGTGACCACAAGAAGAAGTTTTTCAAACTCGATACCAGCAGCCAGGGTATTTGACAAAAGTCCATAATTGATTCCATTACTTTACTGGCATCGAGTTTCTCATACATTTTTAACAAATGAGCTTAACTTTCTCCCCTGCTAAGGGAAAAACAAATGTTCAAAATATATCATTCCACTGAGTCTATGGTTTCATCCATAAAGATTTCCACATCACAATCGGACACTTTCTTCTTGATTCTTTGTATGGTTTCTTGGTAAACAGGCTCCATGTAGTTTTTTCTTAAAGTACTGTAATTTGGCATTGACATCTTTGTGTATTTTTTAATAAATCCCTTGAAGCCTGGATTGTTCACCATATTGAAAGGAATTTCTGCTGGTGTAAGAGCCGCACACAATTCAATGTTGATTCCCTTAAAATTTTGGCTTTTTGAAGAACTCTGTTGAAATGCATTTTGTACATAATAGAGGCTGCCGCAATTTTTTTGCCTGAAGAGTCTTGTTCATTTGATGCTTAGAGCTGGAAATTAGCTGTTTGATGCAATCTCGCTGGTGTTTTTCATCTATCAACATTCCTTAACTGCAAATAGTACATCGAATAACAGTTCCATCAGTGTCTATGAAATCTTGTTTGAATTCCTGAGCCAGAACAATAAGTCGAGCACTGGACACCATTGGCATGGTAAATTGCAGTAATATACTCGTTCAGTAATGTAACAAAGGACTAACACCAGTTCACCTGCTAACTCAATATGACTGTTACACAACTCATTCACTTGCTGTCCGCACTCTTACATAACATCGCAACAATTACCTGAATGTTCTCATTCATACTGGAACTGCACACTCAGCTTCAAGCAGAAGCCAGAGTTAATTAATGGAACTACGTGTGTATGGTTACTGCTTCCTCTGCGTGATCTTGGAATCTGCACGAACAGATGACGTCTGTCACAGTAACGAACTCACATTCACGAACAGTATAGAAAATGTAATACGTGTATAGCTTGTAGAGAAGCATAAATTATAAAGGTTTTTGGAAAGGGGCTAGAATAAGATTTGAAGACATGGAGATCCACAAACTGTTTAGTCAATTAGCAGAGAAGAGATCACTTGTTTTCTATATTCCATTGAAAGATAGCTGGGGGAGGGAGAGGTATATAGATAGCACGAGAGTGGAGAGAGAAAGGGGTTAGCATGGTTAAGAGCAGGGATATGGAGATTAAGAGGTCAAAGAAATGGATACCCGCAAGACAAGTGCCCATTTTGTGGGGGCAAAGATGATATAGAATATATACTGTTTGATTGTAAGGAAATGCAGATGTGGAGGAAAGAATGTCAAATACCAAAGATGAATAGGAGAATCAGCTTAATCAAGGTTTTAAACAAAAATTATAAAAACATATGGCAGTTTTTAAGTAAGGTAAAAAAACAAGTGGATAAGGACTGTAAAAAGAGAGAAGGAATAATGGGACTATTCTGTAATAATACATATTGTGGCATGTCCGTAAATATACTTAATGAACTGTCCTGTGTAGCAGTGGCCTGGGCCAAAACAGAGGGCAGTCCAAAAATTGTAAAAGCTTAGTACCCCAATAAATATTATTATATATTATATTATTATATATAGAGAAGTGTACCAGCTAACAAAGTGTTGGAACCCTTGCTTTAATAGGTTCCATCTAATAATACCTTTTATGATTTTTTAAAGAAATTTATGCTTGGGGGAAAAAAATTACATCAATTAGATTAAAAGTATCAATATATATTTCTATGGAGCAAAACATTTTTAAATAAATAACAAGACTTCACATCCTGATAATCACTTGTTGCAGGTGAAGACTTTTGGAGATGGCAGACAATGAATCCAGAGGGCTACCGTCGAGACCTCAAGCATACAGCAAATGGTGAACAGAAAATATCTCCAAGCAAACTCAATGGCAGGGCATCTGTTATAATAAACGGGAACCATGTGAATGGTCACTGACAAGACCTCAGGATCAGAATGTTCCTTCAGTCAACTTCCTTCCCCAGTGCAACTTATTTATAAACCAGCATCGCTCTTCTTGCCATAGACCTTTCTCATTTCTTTCAGCAACACTGCAGTTTCAGTTCTACTTAAAATTACCGTTCTCCTCTCACCTTCATTTTCATTAAACAGAAACTCTTATGGAATAATATACTTGGATGCTGAAAACATTGTAATTGGGGACATTTGATTTTATTGTGGCATTGCAAATGGAATGATTTTGAGTGTAACTTTCATGCAGTTTGTAATTTTGTCAGCTGTTGGTCTGTAAGTATGTATGCTTGTTGGAGTATTGAGAGATACGTTTGTCAGATTCTGACTGGAAATGAGCTGTCAAGATCAAGCTTGTTATTTAGTAAGATTCATATTTATTTGTTAAAATAAATATTCTGTTTTATCCAGAAACCTCAAAATAAAATTATGAAATACAATTAAATAAAGGTAATAGTGTTTTTCAAAGTATTTTTAGTTACCCATACTTTTAACTGCATTTCTTCTGTATACTTGCAAAACTGCATGTCCACATTTTCCTAATTTAATAGAAGGAAACGAAAGCATGTTTATGTTCATAATTTATTCATAGTGATGAGTAAAATTGCAAAATTCATAATAAAGAATTTGAATCTATGTAAATAAAAGATGTAGGCTAATGTAAATACAAAAGTTAAGGCATAAAATGCTGATCAATGTTTCCGCAGAGCACTTGCCAAGCGTAGTAGGCATTTACCAGTAGTAACTCTGTACATCAAAACATATTAAATATCCTTGAAACTTAAAATTTTATCCTTATGATATTAATCCATGATGCAGTTTGGATTGGAGAGCATTAATGACAATGTTTCTACCCTGAGCATGAATCATTTTACACTTGCTAATTGAAAAATCACTTATACCAGATTTTATGGACATGTTCATAAACACAGGGGATAAGAACAATGTAGTAATTTCATTTTTATATTCATATTTCAGCACAAACTTGAAACACAACTTAACATATGGTGAGTTGGACATTAACTCATTCCTTTTCAAACTGCAGGGTTTGTACTTTCATAGTATGCTGTTTATATTTCTAATATGAGTGTAGGTAGCATACAAAAATAGTCGCCATCCTTGAATGTCACAACTGTGCTGTGAAAGAGAATGTAGGAACCAGCTTATTCTAATTAAGTATGATAGGGAAGCTGCACTGCATGCCCTAACTCTTACCAGTTTAAATCCCAACTGTTCTGGGAAACATATCAAAAGTTCTTAATGAGTATAGACTATGATACAATGAAACACAAAATTATGCATCAAAAGTTATTAAATCTTTCATTCACCAAGAAAGTTAAAGTAGATTGGGTACTGACCATACAGGTAATGAGAGCTGATTTTCTGGACAAAAGGAGGTTATGACCCATATATAGTCTCAAATCAGCTAAGATCACATTCAACAATTAGATGGCTAGGAATAAAACTTATCCTCTTTATGAAGGGTCGAGTCAGAGTGAAAAAATTCTATGCCATAGCCAGGTTTGAACCACGGATCTCCCTTTTATATGTATGTATATATGTATAGGTAGGTAGGTAGGTAGGTAGGTAGGTAGGTAGGTAGGTAGGTGGGTAGGTGGGTAGGTGGGTAGGTGGGTAGGTGGGTAGGTGGGTAGGTGGGTAGGTGGGTAGGTGGGTGGGTGGGTGGGTGGGTGGGTAGGTGGGTGGGTGGGTGGGTGGGTAGGTAGGTAGGTAGGTAGGTAGGTAGGTGGGTGGGTTTGTAGACCGACATACAGACAGATAGAGAGTGTTCCAAAATTAGAGTGACAAACTTTGGGAACTGATAGATAACATTATTTTAAACACTTTTTGTTAAGGAAAGTTTATTTGCTCTGGTGCTTCGTTTAAGTGCTAGATGCATTAGTGTCATTACTGCATCCCACCCACTTTAAGTATTTATGGCAATGGGTCCAGCTCTACCTAACCAGTGATTGCCGTATGTAGCCGTAAGATAACATACTTCAGCACCGAAGTGAGCTGGCACCCCATCATGTTGAAACCACATGTCCTGACTGATATGAAGGGGAACTGTATCCATTAGATCAGGCAAAACTTGTTGCAGTAATAATAATTAATTGTAAGTATAGGTAGGACTGGAAAAATGTATGGTGCTATTAAGAAGATATCCACAATATTGACCGACACATACACATCAAATCTTCGTTGATGTGACCTCTGAAATGTAGCATAAGGATTTTCGAATGCACAGCAAGTGAATTCTGACAGTTAATTACTCATGTGTGAACGTTGCTTCATCTGTGAACATGACATGGGATGCAAACAGTACTTCGTTTTCAGTTTTTTCCAGATACCACATACGGCTAGTGTGAAATTTCCATCAAATTACCTAAAATAAAACCAAGTGGTTTAACTATGAAGCCTGGGACTTAAGTTCTTACAGCATAGTAAGTTGCTACAAAAGTTGCGTGTCTCATAACATATGAGAACCCCTAGTGGTTTACTGGGAAACATACGAGTCAGTTGGAGAGTTTAATGTCATGTCGGCATGTTGGCCATATTAGCTCAGTGGTTTGTTATTGTTATTTATCTGCCGATTAAAATTATAATAATTCAGGGGATTATCAAGGTAAGTACAATATAAACAGAATGATTATCTAACCTACATATATACAAATTATTTACAGGTAATAATAAAGAAAATATTTACATTCTTAAGCTAATATGTACAGTTCCGTAACACTAAGCTTACAAAACTATATTATTAATTACTGCTCTAGAAATTCGTCAATTGAATAGAAACACCCTTGGATACAAAACTTATTTAGTTCCCTTTTTAACCACTTAATATATTTAATTTCCTTTAGTTACATAGGTAATTTATTAAAAAGCAAAGAGGCAGCTACAGAGGGTTTCGTTTTAAATAATTCTAATCTATGTGAGGTTATATGAAAATGCATGTTGCCTCTGGTGAAATGATCATGAACCTGACTGTTTACTTTTGGGTGGTCATCCTTATGTTTTAGAAACATAATGTTTAGAGCAACATTATGGAGAGTGGGAGATCCATAGTTCAAATCCTGGCTTGGCATCCAAACCTTAGCCTACACACGGCTAGTGTGAAAGAAATGATTATTACCACTGAGAAAATCGCTTTTGCAGAGGATAGTCTTCAGGCCTCATTGGTGAACCTTTTCAAGGTGAAAAGAATACAATATTTTCTGCATGATTCTTCCTGCAGTGCTAAAACTTAGGTGCAATTGTCGAGAGACGGTGCAATTACTAGCTGCAGGATTGTTCTGAATGCACAACAATACATCTTCCTTCTTCCTCGTTCTCAGGAGTCCATACAGAACATAGCTGTCCTTGACCTGCTGCTCGTCTATCCAAGGAACCTCTTTCACGTATTTATATTCAATGCTGCAAATGTAGGGTGATGAGCCTTTTGGTTTTGGAACTGTTCTTGGTAAAGCCTGACAGCCACATGACCTGACATTAACTCATTTAACACTTAAATTTTGTCTGATATGACTTAACGTTGGAGGACATAAAAAAAAGCACTTAAACGAAGCGCTACAGCAAAAAGTTTTCCTTAAAAATTTTTTAAAATTATGTTATCTATCAGCTCTCAGAGTTTGTTGGTCTAATTTTGGGACAACCTGTGTTATATATATATATATATATATATATATATATATTATATGGCATTATATATGTTTATTCAATGTTTAATTTGGCATTGAATTTTTCATTCTGTCTCTACTCTTTGCAAACCTTGTCTTACACACAGCTAGTGTGAAAGAACAGTTAATTTTCATCAATTAACCTAATAGTACAGGGGTGGTAGGCACTAAAGGTGTGAATTCACCCTCCCTCTTGTCCGTAGTACTTTCTAGATACAGCTAGACTGTACCAACTAAACCGGTTATAGTTGCCTGGCTTCATTTCAGTGGTGCATTCTCTGTGCTACATGAGCAAGCAAGTGTTTAATTGGGGCTGGTAGAACAAGCATTTTTTGTTCTTCATTATCATAAAGCATATATCCTCTTAATATTGAATACATTACAAGCTTATTTCTAAGGAGTCATTCAATGTGCCTCATGCTGAAGCTATAATGAAGACAAATTGTCAGAGCATTTTTCAGCAAGTAGCATTCTGTGTGAAATCAGCCACTGTGAATAAAATTGTCTGTGTTAAAACTTTAATTCTAATTACAACTCATGTACTGCTTCTAAACTTTTTTACAATCTGAGATTCAAAATATTTAGGTTTACCATACTACTGCCAGGTAAAATGGCTAAGCAGAGGCAAAGTGTTGCATGGAATACTGGAGCTGCAGAATTCACATTTTCATAACAAAGGGATTGCCATTCCGGAACTTATGGATGAAATTTCTTGTTTGTGATTTGACTTTTCACCTCACCGAACTTAACCTTAGTTTACAAAGTAAACACAATATTAAAATAAAACTCAATATATTTATACCTTTAACAGTTTGTTTGAAAGCAGTTATGGAAAAATTAAAAATGTGGCAAAGCCAAATAGAACAGAACAAATTACTCCATTTTACATGTTTAAAATCAATTGTGAAAGGTTTAGTGCATAATACGAAACAAAAATAGATTACTGTATTAGAGGAACCATTAGAAGTGTTCTGATTGTAATTTTAGACGTAGAGTAGCATTTCAGATGAATATCTTCAATCTGTTCTATGCTTAATTTCAACTATTTGCAGCTGGAGTTGAAACATTAATATTTAAAAAATATTTAAAATATATAACATAAAAATATTTAAACATTAATATTTAATATTTTGGATGAACATCAATCTGTTCTACGCTTAAGTTCATCTATTTGCAGCCAGACATTGAAACATTAATATTTAAAAGGATAGCAATTGGGTAAGGTATGATGAGTACAAAGTGAATCGAGAAGATATTGACACATTGCTTCACTCACTTTGTGCTAATTTGTGCTTCACTGTCCCTACGCTTCTTTCAAGTTTATACTTTGAAGGTATGATGAGTAAGTCACTTGTTTGTTAACATGCCAGAGAGAAGGAAAAAGGAAGGGGTGACCTTAGGGGTAAAGCATTTCATATTTCGGGTGCTCATCTTATTGGCCCTGTAATAGTGGTCTAAAGCATGAATCCTGGCTCTTAAGTATTTACAACATAGTAAGTTGCTACAAAAGGTATGTATCACATTGTATATGTGATCTTATGATCTCCTAGTGGAAAATATGAGTCAGTTGGAGAATTTAGTGTTATGCTGGCATGTTGCCATGGTAGTTCAGTGGTTAAGAGCAACTGGACAGAGACCAGGAGATACATGGTTCAGATCCAAGCTATGGCATTGAATTTTTCATTCTGACTCTACTCTTTAAAAACTTTGTCCTACACACGATTAGTGTGGAAGAATAATTTCCATTAATTAACATTAAAGGATCTTAAACAGAGAACCTAATACAAGTCCAAGTTTACTGCCTCATTAAATTAAATAGTAACTTTTAAGAGAACTCATTAGCTATCTTTTCAGACATGATGTGTTCAAGAAATGTGTTCAAGAAAAGAGTGATAGGGATATTCCACAAAGAACCGAGATGTAGCCTCTGTAAACAAGCTGATGAAACAGCAGTTGATCTTCTGGAGTGTGAAGCTCTAGAAAGAAGAAGGAACCCATCTTATAAATGTTCAAGCATCTCAAAGAAGGGGCTGAACTTGCAAGGCAAATAACTAGACTTCTTGAATGGGTTGAGAACTAAACCTATAATAACCCAAAGAACTGTACAAAAAGCCTTTTGGACTGAGGTGTATAGAGTTTAACTCTCTTACAATTTCAAAATTATCACCTTTATATAAGTGATAAGCACTGTGATGAACGAATAATTATGATTTTCTGCCTTTTCTGTGTTAATTGACAGTAAACCATATGAAAATAAAAAGGTGCATAATTCGTTTTCTGTCAGAGATATAGGACTTTTGCACAGCCATGATGAAAAAAAAAAAAAGAAATTCTATTCAATTATAACATTGGCATATATTGAAAAAACTATTTGTAGTTGGGTTTTAACACTTCATCACTTTCATTTTTGTGGTATTAAGGGACTAGTATCAGAAGTCATTGCATGCATTTTCAACCTCAGTCCAAAAGCCAAGGAAGTGATTAATAACATTAGTGAAAAGTGTCTAAGCTATTGACATTGGCAGGTAGTAATGATGTAGGGAGTGATGCAAATAATAATGTGTATAATCTTGAAAATGCTATAAAAGAACTCAAGCATACTAATGTAGTTACAGTTAAACTTCCTCAGAGACAGGACTTAGGTCTGCATTCTTGGGTAAACCAATAAATAATTCAAGTAAACAATGACCTAACCTATATCTGCAGAAAATATTCACATGTAAAACTAATTAACACTTTTAATGCCCGACAAGAACTCTATACTGCACATGGCTTGCATTTCAACAAGTGTAGGGAAAAAAGTGTTGTGCATGAGTATATGTAGGGCCATCTTGGATTTCTCCAGTTCAGTAAATAATGATGTAGATGCATTTTTAACTGATTCAACAGTCTCTAACAATTCCATTGTATCTAACCCAAAAAACTAGGCACTTCTTCACTGGCAAAATCTGGGCATAAGTACTTGAAAATTATACATCAGAATGCTCAAAGTCTGCTTAATAAAATTGATCAATTTAACATTTTTATTATAGAGCATACACCTGATGCACTAGTGATTACTGAACATGGGTTAAAAAATGAACAACTTAGTGTAACTTATTCCAAAATTGATATTAAAATCCCCATTCTGTAGATCTATTCATTCCTGGGGGAGGTGCCTGCATTTATGTCAGGTCAGGTGTTTCAAATATTACCATAGATCTGGATCTCCATAGCTATTGTGCTGAAAGTCATATTGAATGCTGTGGAGTAAACATACAGCTAGATAAATCGAAAATAGTTATAATTGGTATATATTGTCCTCCTAAAGGTAGTATGGATATATTTTTGGATAAGGTAGCCCTGATATTAGATAGTTGAGCAAGTCAGACATTGTAATGGTTGGAGACTTTAATATTGACTTCTTAAAAAACTCTAGTGACAAGGAGAAGTTTAAGTATCTGTTAAATGAGTACAATTTAGAAGCGAAAATTAAAGAGCCAACAGTTTAACACAAATATCCAGAACAGCTATTGACAATATCATTACCAACATAGTCAACATGCCATATAATGTAGAAGTTATACAGTCATGTCTGTCTGATCACACTGCACAGTGTATTAATATACTTGGTGACACCAAACTGGAAGTCTTTAGAAATATTAGTATAAAGAAATGTCACTCCTTCAGTGATACTAAATTAGAAATTCTCAGGAATGCCCTAACTACTGAAAACTGGGAAAGAGTTTACTGTGCTCAGGATCCCAACCTAAAGCTTGATATATTCTATGAAATATTAAATTTCCATATTCAGCTAAATTGTCCGTTAATTACACAAAGGAAAACCGATACAGCGATCATACCTCTTTACTGGATAACTCCTGAAATAAAATTTCTGCGTACTTGGATTAAACTGGTAATGGTACAAAAAAAAAAAAAAAAAAAAGCTAATCCAAACTATAAAACATTGACTTAAAGAAATTGAAATGTCACTATGACCAAACTGTTTTAGAAGCTAAGCAAAATGCTATTAGTAAAAGAATACTACTTGCACCTAACTTAAGCAAAGCCAGTTGGCAGGTGATAAATAGTTTTAGAAAACTACCATTCTCAGCTGTAAATAAATTTGAAATCAGTTGGGAATAGCATTGTAAATAATCCTACTCAAATCTCAACTATTTTTAACAACCACTTTGCATTGATTGGCAGCAACTTAAAATCCAAAACTTAAGGAAACATCACTTTCCAGGAAAATCCAAAATAAACAGCAGATAACAAGGAAATCATGAATATAATTAAAATACTTAAATCCAAAAGCAGCACTGGTGTAGACGGTATACCAATTGCATTGATAAAAAAGTACAGCATGTTGTTGTCGTCGTCAAATGCTAGGCTTTGGCAATGAAGCCATTAGCTCTCTTGCTCTCCAATATTTCTGTGTAGTGGGTCCGGCGGGTAGGGCTTCACAGGTTAGACATTCTTCAATCATTTCCTATTCTTTGTTGCACAGAGGACAATTTGGACTTGTATAAATTCTTATTCTGTGTAGGTGTTTGGCCAAATAATCATGTTCCATCTAGAATTGCTAATAATCTGTAAATAGATTTATTTGTTTTATTATTATTATTGAACTGTAAAAATGTAATTGTAGTGTTACTTTTGACGATGCTTTGTAAAACATGTTGCAAATGGCAGAATAAAATCTTAATCTGAATCAATCTAAAATTTGCTACTGCACCTTTACGTGGGATTTCTGGAATAATTTCTGGATTTTTAATTAAAATGTTCCATGTTTTATCTTTGGCTTTTTTAGATATTGGTTGGTTTTGTTTGTTTTTATATTTGCTTTTGATTAATCTTTTTATGGATGTAAAGGTTAAGTTTTTACTTTTGTTCTCAATTAAATTTGCACTTTTTGGCAAGAAAATCAGTTGATTCATTTCCAGCAATTCCATAATGTGCAGGTATCCACTGTAATATAATTCTTTTCTGTAGTTTTTTAAGTTGTTGCATCTTTTTGTGACATTCTTTAATTTGGAATGGCCTCACTTTATATGAACTTATTCCACATAATGCTGCTTTAGAATCAGAAAGTATGACAGCATTTTTGAATTTATCTGTTCTGTATAGAAGGTGTTGGAGTGAAATATGAATAGCCGTTACTTCTGCATCAAAATTTGTTGTGTGGTATCCTGCTGGTTAATAGAATGAGAACAGTGCACACTTAATTCCTGCTCCTGAGTTGTTGTCCAAGTTAGATCCATCTGTGTAGATATGTAACCATTCTTCAGGTGGGCATCTATTGTTCACAGTTTCTAATGCTAGTGCTTTTAGTAGAGGTTTGGAAGTTTCAGATTTTGTAACTATTTGTTCTAAATTTAATTGAATATTAATTGATTCAAAAGTCAGTGAGTTTTCTTTGATTAAAATGTTTTCTTTAGAATTAGGAAGATTCAGATCTGTCCTTAGTTCCGTAACTTTGTGTAGGAAACTTGTTTGTGTTTTCATCTTGATTGGTTGTAGTAATCTTTTCTCCCATTTTGTTGTTTTTAACCGCAACATTTTTTCATGTTGTATTAGTGCCTGCTGCTCTAAAGTTAGATGTATTGGGTAGTTCTGAGTTAAGGCTTGCATTGCCGTGATTGGAGTTGATTTTGCTGCACCGGTTATTAGTCACAGGGCCTGATTTTGGCATACTTCTAGGTGATTTATGTTAGAACTGTGTGCTGTAATTATTACCTCTGCATTATAAAGAAGTATTGGCTTGATGAATGTTTTGTATGTGGTGTACAGTGTCTCCCGATTACTGCCTCACTTGACTCCAGCTAATCTTTTCAAAATTGAAACCTTTTTTGTTGATTTGTTTACTACTGCTTCAATATGATGTCTCCAAGATAATTTTGAATAAAAAATTGTTCCTAAATATTTTGTTTCAGGTTTGTTTTCCTGAACTGCAGATTTAGTTTAGGGATTTTCTTTTTGAAGCTAAATATTTGGAATGTTGTTTTATCAGTATTTATTTTTATCAAATTGTTGTCAGTCCACTTTTCCAATAGTATCACAGCCTTTTCCATTGATGTTTTGGATTTGTCTATTTGTGGGAAAGTTGTCCACATGATCATGTCATCTGCAAAATGAGCTGTCTTTATTTCTGTATTTGATACAGCTGCGAGAAGATCACTGATCTAGATGTTGAACAAGGTTGTACTCAGTACTGCACCTTGTGGTAGGCCCATTTTTATGTGTCAGAATTTGGATTTACTGTCATTGTATTTTGTAGCACAGAAACGTTGAGAGAGAAACTGAGTGATCCAATTTAACATGTTATCTTGAATGCCAGGTTTTGAAAGTTTCTCAAGAAGTTTATGCTTCCATACTGAATCGTATGCTTTTTCAAAATCAAACTGATAGCATATCTTGATTTTTGTTGAAAGGTTCTCTGACATCTTGGGATAGTTGAATTGTATTTTCTTTAGTAGATAAGTGTTGTCTGAATCCTGTTTGAGCAGTTGTTAATATGTTATTACTTTCTAAGAACCAATTTAGCCTTGCTGAAATCATACGTTCTGCTGTATTTGCAAAGACACTTGTTAAGGAAATTGGTCTGTAATTATTTATTTTGTCAGGTGCTTTGTCTTTTTTTAGAATAGGAATAATTATTGCTTTTTTCCACTCTGTAGGTACAGTAGAGGTCCATGATATATTAAATAATTTCAGTAGTACGTTTCTTTCCTTTGATCCTAGATGTTTCAGAAATTCAGCATGTATTTTACCTGGTCCAGGAGACTTTTTATCTTTCAACTCATGGATGGCATGATTTAGTTCCCTTGTGGTGAATTCTTTGCTGAATATATCATTTGTTTGTTCTGGACACTTTTTGAATTTTTTTTAGATCTTTTTTAATCTGCCTTTGTTTTTTTTTTGCTTCAGAAGAAAGTTTATGCTGAGAGCTGTAACACTTATTAAAGGCTTCAGAAATAGAGTAATTTGAAGTAAGTGTTTTCCCATTTAGTATGAGTGGTTCCTTCCTTGTTTCTTTCTGACAATTAATTTTACTTATAAATCTGTATACTTTTCTTGCATCTTTTCTATAATCAGCTTTTTCAATAAATTCAATGAAGGTTTTTTTTGGCAATATGAATTTCTTTTTTACATTTTTCTGCCTTTCTTCGTCATTCCTGTGTATCTGTTGGGTTATTGGACAATTCTGCTCTTTCCCTTGCTATGTCACTTTCTTCTTTTAACTTTGATAGTTCTGTATTTCAAAAGGGTTTGTAATTTTTAGTTTTTCCTCTTGGGATCCATTTTTTTTTTTTTTTTTTTTTTTTTTGCTGCTTCAAGAATTATATTTGTTATTGTTTTATTGAGTTTATCTACAGATGCTTCATGTTGAGCTGAGTAAAGATTTTGTTCAGTTTCCTCAGTAAATTTTGTCCAATTTGCTTTTCTAAAATTCCAAGAGTATTTCAACTTTGCAGAAAGTGCAGTACTGAAATGGTCAATCCACTTGTGAACATTACAGATGCTTTTTTTGATTCTGGCATATTCCCCGACAAATTGAAAATAGCTAAAGTTATTCCATTGTACAAAAAAGATAATAAAAATGACACAAATAATTATAGACTAATATCTATTCTGCCAGGAATTTCAAAAATCTTTGAAAGACTAATTTACAATTGTTTAATAGATTACCTGTATAATAGAGTCAACATGAAAAATGCAATGCCATGGCTGTGATTTGAACCACGGAACTCTGCCGTTATTCGGCATTATTCAGGATTTCCAAATCTGTTGTACTTATGTAGTTTGCAAGAGCCTCGCCCCTGGCATTAACGTCGGTGCTGCCCCAAATCCCATGGTGGGAATTGGAGTTACACCCAACCAGCAGGTCAAGTCCCACCCATCAACAGTAAGTAAATAGGTTTTAAAACTCCCTAGGGGGAGGAGGATCCTCGGAATCATAAGGAAAATATGCAGAGCAAACTACTACTTTCTCTCTGAACCTTCCTCTTAATATCTCACGAGAACTGCCACCACATCCTGTGAACAGAACTGTGGTAGTGCCCATGCTTTTATATCCTTTGTAAGGATACATGCTCTAGGCCATCTATAGTGCGAGCACTAAAGATAGAAAAGCCTGCAACTGTCTGCCACAAGATACGGCCCTCTCGAATCCATGGTTCCTGTATCAGAGCGATTTGTATCCTTTCATTCATTAGCTTTCGCACAAGCACCCTAGATGCTACGAAGCTATGTTGTAGGTTGGCGTGCACACAGTGAATTACATTTGAAGTACTCATCATGTGCATCTATGCTGTCTTCTTGTCCTCCTTCTTAGCTCCAGCCCCCAGCAAAGTGAACGCTGCTAGGCCCATGCCGCAGAAGAGCTTTCCTTTTCTTCCTTCTAGGATTTCCTTTGCAGCAGCCAAGTCTATGCTGATCACAAGTCGAACCCCTCTGGGCTCCATCTTGCGCTCTAGCACCCTCCACTGTCACGTCTCAATATTCAGGTTCTGACGAACCACATGTCTGAAGATGATGCCCGTCTCAACAGGGGGTCCTGGGATCCAGACCATCAACCTCTTATACGTAGGGAGAGCATCCATACTAACCACTTTTAGATTGGAGCCCTCCCGCGCCTTCATGTTGGGCACCATACCGTTAAGCCAAGACCGAAAATTCTCATCCTGGCAAACCACTATGGCTGCCCCCTTAGCCAGGTAGCAGTTAACAAATTGGGGAACCACTGCGGAGGGGGCTCATTAAGAATGTAAGGAAACATGATTTTCAACAAAAACTTGCAACTTTTAAAGTAGAAACCCTGTATTATTTTTAACAGTATTAATAATGTAAGACTTGAGGGTTTCACAGCGAGCATTACTAATCAAGGCTTCGCGGGTGATCAGCCGTGTAAAGTTAATAAAGGTCGAGCTTTATTAACTTGACACGGCTGATCACCCGCAAAGCTTTGATTAGTATTAATAATATTAAGAATGGTATTATGTTTCTATATAATTATTGCAAACAGTGATATATTGATACTTTATAAAGATGAATTGAAACTTGAAACAGCAATCATTACCAAGTAAGGAAAACTTGTACATGCTTCCTATCCCTTCATCAGCAGGCATCCAACTGGTTTCTGGTGCTAGTGACAAGGTTAACTGTAAGATATCAATATCTGCAGTTGTGACATGTGATGGTGGAAAGTATGGACTTGAAAGTGTTGTGTGGAAGGAGCAAATCAGAATTCAGGAAGTAGCCTTTGTATTTTAAAATATTAGTGCCTAACAGGTGCAGTGTGTATAAATAAACAAACAGGGATTGGCAGAACTTCTGAATGGGAGGTCCCATTTTAAAACTTAGTAAGAAGGACAAAAGTGTGAATAAAACTTGCCAAAATGGCTTAAGACCTGATTTTATAGTTGATGGGACAATAGGAAAATTATGGCTACCTAATGTAAACAAAATACACCATCTTGCTGCTATAGGTTGGTCTGGGTGACACAAATGGTTAGGCACATATGCGTGATGATCGCAAGGTAATGAGTTAAAACCTAGCCCAGATTGATAGTTTTTATGTGTGCTTAAGAAACGTGGCCCTATGTCAGCAAAAATACTGACATGTGAACGAACTCCTGCAGGACAAACTTCTGGCACACTGGCAGAGCTAATATGATCCTGGCAATTCAAAAAGCTGTTAAGAAACAAAATAATTTTAATTTGTGCTGCTATAAGACATGAGCCTTTCCAGCTGGGTGTGCCGAAATGCTGACCACATCTTCCTGTATTGGTTGGATAATCACCCACCTCTACCTTGCATATGTGGGTGAGGCCGGCAGTCAGGTTCTGGCCTTCTATGGGCTGTTGTGCCATGGATTATTATTATAAGACATGAGTAGAGGTGAGTGCCATTTTGATGCACTGAAAACCTGCTAGATTGCTGATGGTTGTGAAATATTAGGCTTTTACTGTACTTTGCTGACATTCTACAGTTGCTACCTAAAATATTCCTTGGCTGTGCTTTACAGTTTATGGCTTTCAGGTCCCTGCTATACTTTGGCAGATTTGTTAGCCATGTGTTTTTAGTTCTGAACTGAAACAAAATAGGCATGGTTGTTTTACTGCCGTTATTTTCCTGTTAAAGAAAGCACTATAAGAATGTTCGGTGGGTGGGTTACATTCTCTAAAAGCAACTGCTAAGGTTTTCTAGTAGTATTATTCACATTTTAATTTGTTCGGTTTTAAAACGGAACCTGACAGTCAGATGCTTCCCCAGGTCTTGGCAAGCCATGTCTTTAAAGGAGCTCTGTTGTGTTAAGTATTATTAATTCAACCAAATAATATAAAACTTAATCATAAAGGTAATGCGAAAGAAAGAGTTGTGGTAATGCAATCCAAAAGTACCTGGCTACTTAGTCACTAGCTATCAAAAGCATGAAGTTTGATAAACTCTTTATCTTTTTTTGTTTGACATCAGCTATCAATTCACCAAGGAAATGTTTATGGTGTGCAGTGAATGCTCTAAAACAATATAAATAAATAAATAAATAACTAAATAAATATATATGCTGCAGGAGGTGGAGGGGGAAGGTTAATAGTACCAACATATAATAATGAGTAATTGAAAACATATCGTCAGAATTATCTTTATAATGAGAGTATAGGACTCTATTAGCTTCAAAAATAGAAATTCAACTTGTAATTTCATTATAATGCAAGATATTCTTTACAACATCACTCTATTCAAATATTTCGTTCACACCTTTCACGCACACCAACTGCTTCTGTTGGTGATACTGGGAGTCTGTACATCGGGTGTCGTTGTCAGGAAGTTAAAACTGTCTGCTAGCGCCAATCAGCGTTGTCGCTACTGGGCGTGGCTTGCAAATCCAGCACCGTGTTGCCCCTGCAATTTTGTGGATCCCGCGCTGGTGGTTTGTTTAAGTTTTTGTGTGTGCGTGAATTCCGATTTCTAGCGTCTGTAAGTCTTATTATTATTGCTATTATAGTAATATGGCTACTGGTTCGTCAGAATTCAAGAAAAGAATCGGCTCTTATAAGAGCCAAAGCCGTGAATTTATATTCAGGCTACGTGAGTACTTCGAGAAGGAGCGGGACAATGGTGGACCTGTACTACCTGTTACCAAGGTGCTGGACAGAGTTTGTGATGCCTTGAAGGTGGGAAAAACCACCGTGAAGAATGTGACCAAGGTAAAGTGCCCAGCCGATTTAAGTTCGCCGTCTGCAGTTCTGTGTACACCGGGAAAGCAAAGGCAACGAGGCAGCCTTAAAACTTCACTTGATGCTTTTCAAAAGGATGCTATAAGGCGACATGTATATCAATATTATATGAGAAAGGAATTTCCCACTCGTGCGAAGTTGCTGTGTTCTTTAAAGGAAGCTGGCTTATTCGATGGTGGAAAAACCAGCCTAAGTAAAGTACTGAAAGAACTAGGTTTTCAGTTTAAAACACTTTCTGGGAGGAAAGCTGTAATGGAAAGAAGTGACATAGTTGCATGGAGAGGCAGATTTTTGCGGGAAATTCTAAAAAGCAATCCCGAAAAGGTGGTATGGCTTGATGAAACGTGGGTAAATGCAGGACACACTAAGACAAAGGCATGGACAGATGACACTATTGCAGGCACAATGAAAGTGCCAGTTGGAAAAGGAAGCAGATTGATTTTGTTCCATGCTGGTGGTGTACGTGGTTTTATTCCAGGAGCAATGCTCTTATTCAGATCAAAGAGCACGCGTGATTATCACGAAGAAATGAATGGAGATACATTCAAGAACTGGTTCCAAGAATCTCTTCTGCCAAAGATCAGTGCCAATTCAATTATTGCTATGGACAATGCGCCATACCATTCAGTTCAATTAAACAAAGCACCGACAATGTGCGACAGGAAAAGCGTCATTTTGCAGTGATTGGAGAACAAAAACATACCTGGAGCGTCCACAGAAATGACGAAAGCAGAACTCCTGCAAATTGTAAAACTTTACAAGCCACGTTTCTGCACTCATGAAATAGTGTTGCTGCTGCTCACGGTCACATTGTAATCAGGCTCCCTCCCTATCACTATCATTTCAATGCCATTGAACTGATTTGGGCACAAGTGAAACGTCTGATGTTCAGCTACTAGTGCAAAATGGTGTTAAACAAGTGACCCAGGATAACTGGAAAAGTGCCGTGGATCATATTTGGAAACTTTTAAGACAAGCCAAGGAAGACGACGGCATAGTGGAAACACGTGTGGAGGAGCTGATAATTTCATTCAGTGAAGATGACGTCAGCAGCGACTCCAGTGATGAAGTCGCGATGAGTGAAGATGATGAAGATATGGATATTTACGAGGATTGCGGCGTCTTCCCACTGGACTGAATGTAAGTTGTTTAATAGCCAATTTCAGTAAACGTAGCTTTTTGTTATTTCTTTTCCAGTAAATGGTATATTGTCTCCATATGCAACTATTCTGGGATCATGTATATACACATTGTCCACGTTCATTTACGAAGTTACGATCGGCAAATGCGTGAAATATTTAAAATACACATGTTCCTCTGCTTGAAATTCCCGCTAAAGAACTGGCAACAGCGCGCTTCCTCCTCTCGAGAACTGTCAGGGCCGGAGATAGTATATTGTGACTTTGTGGGTTTGTGAAATTAAAAGTTCGATTGCACCACTCTAAAATGTTCATTTCCACCGAATTACAGTTGAACACTTGCCAATTACACAGAATTACGGAATGCACACAACTACGATTCACCAGTTCGTCCGTTACAATTCCACTTTGCTCTCGTAATTATGTACAATCCTCCGATGCACGTACACAATCTTCTCGTCCGTACACTAGCACTGCACTCTTACGCTGCTTGCCAAGAACTGACTGACTGAGTTTCCTCCAGCCTGACGTGTTGCTTATATAGGGTCAGCTGGCCAATCTAGAAGGTTCTGGATTAGATGAAATATCCCGTAAGTTCGAGAACTCAGGTGGAACAGAAAGAGACGGCGCAGTGATGTTTTTTTCCAGCCACCCCTCGTTACCGCTATAAGACAAACGAGTGGGCGTGGCGAACGCCGACCGTCTCCTGCTGCTGCTGCCGGTTCTATAGGGAGTTCCGACGTTCGGGTGACAATATATATATATATGTGTGTGTGTGTGTGTGTGTATCTTGGGGTGCGGGTATGTTGAACAGATATATGACATCCTAGGAAGATGTTGAACTTAAATACCAAGTTCAGTATTTAACTGAACTTTGTTTTTAGTTATACTGTATGCACAGGCCTTATTCTAAAAATACTGAGTTACATTAATAGGTGTCGGAACATATATTAGCAGTAAAATAATGATATTGAATTTTTGGGTGGAATACAATACTTCCCCTACTTACTATATGTAGCACAGAAAGTAATCAGGGCCCAACTAAGTGCAATAACTAATCTCCACTTAAGTGCTAAGAAATATATGACTTGTATAATGTGCAAGCAGTACCTAATTAAAAATTTCTCAGAGTTTGTTAATTACACATTAAATGCGATAGTGTTCAGCAATATTGCTTTAGTTTTTGTCACTTAATGTATTTTCGTTGAAATAATTGGTTTCTGTTTTTGCTAATATTTTATCATTATATTCCAGTTCATTTGTTAATTTCTTATATAGTGTTTTACGTGAAAGTAAATGCTGACATTCTGCATACATGGACATCACTTTTGTTATAATTTGTCTATTACTTTATTGTACATATCAGTGACGACAGCCTTTGATTTAATTAATGGCAAACTGGTGTACATAAAGAATTGCATGATATAAAACCAAACCACAGGCTTACTTATTTTCCCACTGTATTGCAAATAAATAAAATCATATACAATTATATACAATTTAAGACAAAAATAGTAATCTTGGTTGGTATTCTAAAATAAGATAAACTGAAAGGAGTGGGCATGGTGATAACGCCACCTCTGTGTTTAATGCCTTTCACCGCAGGTAGGAAAGACCATTAAAACGCAGTTAATATTTAAACATTGCACATTTCTTGTACTGCATTTTAAAAGTGTTGGGTATGGGAAGTGTGATTGGTTGATAGTGCAGGTAGCTGACGTAGTTTCACAAATTCCACCACTTATGAATACTCGTGGAAAAAAACAATTGGTGCTGATTTGTTGTCTAGAAACAAAACTGTTACAGGAGATATTAGACGATTGCGTATTTAAGAGTTTTAAAGTGCATATTATTTGTTGTTCTTGTGCTACGAGTGAGATTAGAAGAAGTTTTGAAGGATTTCAACATACCCAGTCCGTGTTCGACTCGGGCCGGTTGGATTTCAACAAAAAAAAACCTGCAACAAACTAAGGTAACCTAAAATGTATTCTCAAAGATTAACTCAACTCAAAGTTATTCCTAAATTGCCAAGAGTAGACCCACTAAAGATCAGGACATTGCAATTGAAGCACATGATGGTATCCCTCTTACTGAATATATTTATGCTATTGGCGAACTCACTGATCCTTCTCTAAATCAATTTGTATCCAGAATCTCAAATAAGAGATTTTGCATTAACTTAGCGAGTAAAAACTGGCTGAAACTCTGTGTAACCAACATCCTAAAATTAAAGTTAGCAAAGTTACATTGACGTTGTGGCCACTTCTAACTGAACGTAGGATCATATTGTAAAACGTATGTCCAGTTATCCGCAACTCTGTTCTTGAACGTGCTTTAAGCAACTTTGAAATTAATACCACCTCTGCAATGATGCATATTCGAGCAGGATTTAACATCCCAGGTTAGTCTCAAATACAGAGCTTTCGACGTCAATTCTATGTTCAACCTGAGGATTTTGGAAAGCTTCCAGATACCTTTGAGGTGCATCATGAGGGCACTGCATACTGGATATGTGTATCTTCAAATGCCCTGACGTACTTTGTGTGCAAGATGGAGTGCTATTTGGCTAAACAATGCACTCAACAAATTACTGAACTGCCAACACCTACCAATATCATATCTAACACTGTAAACTTTCCTCCTCTCTCACCGAGACTGGTGCCCTCCAATGAGACTTCCTTGTCTAAAGAGGGGGCCAATGTCAAAACAAGTCCAGCAGAAAATGAGTCAGTAGAACCTGTTTGTATATAAGAAAATGGCACCTTCCTGTTTGAACCTCTTTCGGCAACATTGCTACAACTTAACACAGCAATGGAATTTCCTCCTTTAGGACAAAACCATAAGACAGAGTCCAAGAAGCGACCTATATCAACATCTGGTAAGCACACTGAATCTGTAACCGATGACAATGAAAAGCTATCTGACTCATCTCTAGTGACTTTAGAGGAGACATTCTCTCGCTCATAAATGATCAGATATATGTAATACAAAGTGCTATGGAAGAGAGACCCAATGACTATGTTTTAAATTACCTCCAGTTCAAAAGCTTTTTTGAAAATGCAGTTGGAGCATCTGATATAGTATCAGTTGCGCTTAGCTACCCTGATGAATTGGAAGGACTCCTGGATACAATCAGAAAGCTTCATCCTTTGTTTACCAATAAAACAATGAAAAATCAAAGTACCCATATAGGAAAATAACTGCTTTCCGAAATAAATAGAAAAAACACAGTTTCTTAAATATTTTGATGGTTACATAGTAGAAATTTTTGCTAATGTCATCTTACTGTAGTTCTATACATAGTTAAAATACTTTAAAAAGTAAAAACTACAGCACATAATGGAACACAACATATTGCAATGGCACATAAATGGATTTCATTCTCAACTGGAGCACCTTCAACTCTTACTTAATAAACATAACCCAGTAGTTATTTGTGCACAAGAAACAAATTTTAAGCATGAGTATGTTGCTCAATTATGAGGCTACAACGCCTATAATAAAAATTGAGAAGAATGTACTCATGCTAGTGGTGGGGTGGTCACCTATGTTAAAGAAACTTACCGCAACGTGCTGTCTCGCTCAATACTACTCTAGAGGGTACTGCTGTTTGTTCTTCTGACAATAGAGCTATGTATATGTAATATCTCTCCAACAGCCACAGTTTAGATCTTGTGAAACTAAATGAGCTGGAGCAAAAATTACTCCGTCCTTACCTTATTGTCGGAGATTTGAACAGCCATAACACATTATGGGGATGCAGCTCCACTAATTCATGAGGAAAACTCATTGAACAGTTTATAAATGATTTAGACCTAATTCTTCTCAATTCACTGGAATCTACTCACTTCAGCTAGCATATGGAACACTCAGCTCCATAGGTTTAAGCTTGTGCTCACCAAACATATCAGACTTCAATTCCTTTCTTGCAAGTGTTGAAAACAGTGTTGTTATGATAAATTAACTTAACAGAGAGTCGATTAAAGACACTAGACAACACTTTTAAATTTTTCCGGAACATGTTTCTGAGGCTTTGCCTCTATCATCAGCCGGCTCTCGACTGATTCTCGTTGGTGTAGCTGACGATATTTTGTCACAGGTCTCCTCTGACAAAATATCGTCAGCTACACCAACGAGAATCAGTCGAGAGCCGGCTGATGATAGAGGCAAAGCCTCAGAAACATGTTCCGGAAAAATTTAAAAGTAAGTGTTGTCTAGTGTCTTTAATCGACTCTCTGTAAAGTTAATATATCAGACTTGTTTGAATACTTGATTTGTAAGGAACCTCAAAGAAATAGTGACCATTTTCCTATAAGTCTTACTCATCTGAGTGACAGTCCACAGAAAACCACATTCACGCCAAAATTTAACTTTAAAAAGACTATCAATAATAAGTTTGTGTTGTGTTGTCCCTAGTAGATGACAGATAAGGAGCTATTCTTCAAACTCCGGTAGTGGTCAAGGTCAGTCAGTCAGTTAGTGGGTGAGTGTCAAGCTGAGTGGCTGAGGATGAAGCAGATGTTTTGCTTTGAAACTGGTCCCAGGATTTAAATAAGTGAAGTTGTGTTACAAGTGTTTAGTTATTATTGATAACCTAGTTTACTTCACTGTTAGCAGCTTCAGTTTTTTACATAATTTAAAAAGACTAATTGGGATACATTTAAGAGTTTTATAACTAAAGAAATAAACCTGCTCTTGCCTGCCTCTGAATTTATTGACAATATTAATGAAATAATTAAAAAGTTAAATGAACTTATCCTAAAATCTGCAAATATTTCTATACCTAAAGTAGTCCTTATAAGAAATCAGTTCCTTGATGGAACAGTGATGCCAAAAAACTATTAATTTTTTGAATAAAGCATATTACCAACATTAGACACTGTCCTACCAAAGAAAATAAGCTTAAATATCTCCAAGCTAAAGTTAACTGTTAAAGTAAAAAGGAATCACGGCTGAATTATGTTGCATCCTTAAATTATCAAACCCCTCAGAAAACAGTGTGGGGAAATATTCAGAAAATTAGACACAGGTTTAAATATAACTCAGAAATAATTTTGCAAGATCCTGACTCAAAAACAATTACCACCAATCCATAGTCAGAAGCTAACATGTTAGCAGATGCATTTGTATCTACATCATCTGATGCTAATTATGAGGTATAATAGTTATTGCCAAAAATGGGGGTTGAGAGTTAACGAAAAGAAAAGAAAGATCATGGTTTTTAAGAAAGGTTATAGATGTGTAAAGATGAGAAATGGGAGATAAATGGAAGAGAAATAGAGGTCGTAAAGAGATTTGATTATTTGGGGATAAGACTGAGCTGTGATGGTAAATTGACTGAACAGAAAAAATTGGTTCTAGCAAAAGGTAAAATGGCCATGAGTGTTGTAAGAGCATGTTTATGGAAATTACTTGACATTAATGTCAAATGGCTGGAAAGGACTTATACTGCCATAGTAGAAAATAAAATGTTGCATGGGGCAGAGATATGGGGAGTGGATGAAGCATGGGGGGTAGTGGTGGAGGTAGTGTTTATTCATCCTTTTGATCACAGTACATGATATAGGACACATCAAGTACTTATAACTACAATTTATGCAATAAACATATACACAACACAAGTTTAGAAATGAAAATTCAGAAACTGTTTGTACAGTATAATAATAATTTATCTGTAGTTGACATATTAAAAAACTCCCAGTTTTCCCACATGATTCCAAACCCTGTTTTTAATATCATTTCCTTTATTTTATTTAGCCATGAATCTTTCTGACTTAGTCTCTCCTGTACTATCAAGCATTTATGTAGAATATTCCGCTCATCTAAATTCCTAATTCTTGCCCAATAATGAAAGTAATAAGTATTACGACTTATTACAAAACACTTTTTAATATGGGAGAAAAATCTAAGCATACAAGAACATGTCCTACATAATAATAGGAGTCAGAAGCAGCTGCCAGGGCCATTTCAGCATCCAAAGGGATACACCTTTGAAAAATAGGGAGTGAAAACTGCTAAGTTAACTGACTGCATTAAGTATATAAGACAAACATAAAGCGAGCACAAAACAAATTGCATTTGATAGCTCTTGGATTATGTTCAGTCATCAGAAGATGAGCTGACATTATCACAAGAATGTCACTGCAGCGAAGTCCTAGGCATACAAACCGGTTGACTCCCATTTTCAGTTTGTCAACAATTTGGATACATTTATTAATGAAGAGATATTGTAGTAGCTCTGAACTTAGTAGAGACACAGAGAGCAAGGTGGCTCTGCAGTAACCATGTGATTATTGTACTCAGGAGGTTGCAGTTTCGATGTCCTCTGACCGTTGACTCTGACTTGGGTTTTTTGTGCCTTCCCCTTTTCTTTTTAGCAAATGCAGGGGTGCCTGCTTTCTTACCACAGTTGCTTTTGCCTCATTTGCTTAACATCTTTCAGTTGTGCTTTCAGGCTTGTGTTGTATGACATTTGCATACTTAATATGGAGTACAATTCACAGACAAGGTACGAACATTTCAGGCAGCAGACTTTGTAGCTCAATTTATAGAGGTTCATTCGTACCTATGCTCCCACTTGGGGGAGGGATTGTGGCCGAATATAGGAGACATGAAAGTCGAGAGCAGGATCCTTAAAAGTTTACAATTAAACTCAACTTTAAGAAAACCAATGTGTCAAGAAGGTCGGTCACGGGAAACGAAACAATGACATCCAGAATACAGGCCACACACACCACAGCATGAATATTCTTACTCGATCAGACAGCAGATTAAGCGTCATAAAAAACTGTTTGTATAACAGTAGAGGGTCCACTCAGAATAAATAAATATATATATCTGTTTAGGTATATAGATACTATATATGTGTGTATATGAATCATTTGTTTATTCTAGCAGCATTAAGTAAAACAAGCTGTAAAATAAATATGTAATATGTTTTTGTTAACCTGTACATATTAATGACTTTTTCTCTGTCCAACAAATGGAGCTCACGACACTTCTTTCAACACATCACATATAAATAAAGAGGATTATGCATATGTTTGTCCTATTACATTCTGCACAATACAGCGCTCACATTAATTCTAACCAGCTTTTGCATGTGCAACAGTTTATTTTTTAATAAATTTATTTAAGGTCACTTCAACTTCCTATGTCTTATTACGACCATCTTAACAGTATAGTACATTTAGTTACGTTTATAAAAGTTTACATTAAATACACAGGTTTACAATCAAACATATGAAATTACACATTAATTATATTAATTAGGAAAAACAATTTACGTTAAATACAGATTACTAAAAAAAGACAATAACATCCTCATAGATTAACAACAGTATTTTGTAAGAACAATTATCATTACTTATAGACCATTGTGTTGATTGTGGATTACAGTATAGTGTACATGTATTTATACCAAATGTCAATATCGTTTAGGTAAATAAAAAGCCTATGGCATACTTCGAAGCTGTTTAGCAGTGTGGAGATTTCCTGTAAGATTCCATGTTGTTTTTTGTTTCTTTCATATTTATTACATTTTATGAGAAGGCGGTAGATGGTAAGTTCTTTATGACATGCATTATATGTAGGCTGCAGCTGTCCTGAGAGGAGATATGAATGATTGAAGCTGGAGTGACCAATTCATAGACGGGTGAGGATTACTTGTTCCTTTCTAGCTAGAGACTTGTTTCGGTGGAGAGCGGTGGATCCTTTTCATCATTAATATGTACAGGTTGTTACCAGAAACAAAATATAAATTTTACAGCTTCTTTCACTTAATGCTGCCAGATTAAACAAATCATTTGTGTGTACATATGTCTTTCACCCACAAGTTTTTCTAAGGTTGATTGGCAAATGCTTGGGTGGATAATTACATCACCAACTTTAATGTCCCTCCATTTCATCTCACTTCCCATGTTACTTCATCTTTCATCATGGTGGGCTATTTCAGACTATTTGTGAAATACAGAGTCTATCAGTCGACTCATAGAATATTTTTAATATATTAACCTTCTAATAGTTGCTCTAAGAAGTAAGATGTTACAGCAATTATAAATATCTACAAAACAAAGACAGATGAAGAATGAAATTGTTTTTTATATTGTTTCAGTGCTCTGTGTGGGATGTGTGTGAGAAGGCCAAATAAGACATTTGGTTTCACAGAATGCCAAAACTGAGGCAGGTCTACAAAAGAGGCATACTTCTTCCAGAAGCTAAATGAAATATATTCAAAGGTGGTTAAGGGATATGAAGAATTTAATAACTGGCATATAACTGCCAATATTTAGGTATAAAATGTTAGCTCTTAGCAATAGTAATCATGGACAATAAAGACTCTTTCTAAGTAGCGTGTTCATTTCTTGTAAAGCACTACCAGATACTTTCTTTCACTAAACCCCCTTAGTTACGAAGTTTGCATTTACAATCTTCGCAAAAGTTAAAGGCATATGGAGGTGGGCCGTACTGCACACCCCAGCAAATCCTAAACTTGCCCCTCCTGCCAGCATTGCTAAATGCGGTATATGCATCTTGTGCACCTGAACTGAGAACATTATATGAATTAATTTCGCTTGGATAAATGTTTGAAAAAATGACAGATACCAATCTTATAATAAGAAAGAATTTTATTTTCTTATCATGACCGTTAAAAAATCATGTCTACAATACTTAGAACACGAGTGGTGCACGTTTTATCTTCCACATGGTTATGGTTAAATGCTGCAGATAAATATTTGAGTATTACAGATGCCAGTCTTAAAATAAAGAATTTTGTTTTCTGATCATGACCGTTCAAAAATCCTGTCTCTACGATACTTAGAACACGAGTGATGCACGTTTTATTTTCCACATGGTTATGATTAAATGCTATGGATAAATATATAAATATCACAGATGCCAATTTTATAATAAAAAGAATTTTATTTCCTGATCATGACCGTTAAAAAATTCTGTCTCTACGATACTTAGAACATGAGAGATGCACTTTTTATCTTTACATGGTTATGGTTACACCCAACATCCATCCATTCAACACAGATAAGCCTGAAAAACACCATTCTTTCCTCATAACATTTATCTCAAGCATAAATAAATTATGCACCCACTATTAAAACAGAAGTCACACAGTTTGAAACAGAGTTAATTTTCAGTTCATTTTCAGAGTAGAGGTGTTATTTTGTTAAAGTGAATGGCATCGTTAAGTCGTATGTTGAACTTGAGCCGAAATATTGTTAATATTACATTAAACTACTATGATACACATATCTTTTTTCCAGTATTTGTGATCCGAGTGCATGAACATGTCCCTCGAAGCTGGGACAAGTAATTTTTCGATCAACAAATGTGAAGAGATTCATTCTCGGGGCAGAAAAATTACATTTAATAGGAACAAGTTTTTACGAAAGCTCCCCAATCAAGGATGTAGGGCAACTGTTGATTTTTCAAAATCCCAGGAATTAACCCTGTAACCTTGTGGGTATGTAGCGTGCACACAGTGTCATGAATTTGTAGTGAAGCAGCTCCATCCTTAGAAGAAAGCAGCTAGCCTGTGTTTCAATCTCCGGGAAAGATCCATGAAGTCGGAAAGCTAGTTACTGGATTGGAAACCGTGCTTACTGTTCCACTGCTGTGACATGTGTCAAGGTAAGATCTTAATGTTTTAGGGATATTTAATGTGTTGTTTAATTATGGGAAGAATAGCCACAATCTTTGCTGATGGATAAAACTGCTTTAATGTACAGAACCTCTGCCGGTACACATACAGCACACCGCTTGAACATTGGTCAGCATTCATATGCCTTTAACTTTTGTGAGCGGTATAGTCTATGAAAACGGAATTGTTGAAATCTCTGAACCATACTATCAATAACTTCTGTTCCAAGGTCATGAGTTGGAATCCAATGTTGGAATATGAATTTTTTCAGTGTTGGGACATTGGACCCATGGTCGCCTTATTAAACAGTCTAAAGCAATGCCTACTTAAAGATTGAATAACAGATTCACTTTATTATATGAGGGGCAATCAAATATAAACAGGCCTTTCATTCCAGACAATTTATTCATGAAGAATAATTGAAATTAACATTTTTCTACTCTTCTACATATTGAACCATCTTTTCTATGCATTTATTCCAACAGACAGGCAGTTTTTTAATGCCAGTTTCAAAGAAAGTACGAGGACGAGTGCAGAGCCAGTTGCGCACTAAGCCTTTCACCTCATTGGTTGTGAAACAATGTCCTCCAAGAGTTTCTTTGAGTGGAACAAACATGAAGAAGTCAGATGATAAGAGGTCTGGTTTGTAGGGTGGATGTGGAAGGGCAGTACAGTGCATTTCGGCCAATTTTTGCTGTGTTGCTGCATTGTGTGGTCTGGCATTATCCTGCAGAATCAACACATTTCTGATTGGGCTAATGCAACGTTTTGACCGGAAAGCAAATCGAACTTGACTGAGATGGTCACAGTAGTAGGTAGCATTAATGATCCGTCGTCATTGTCTTTGTTATTCAAGGAAATAAATGAGAAGGACACCTTTCGAGTCCCAGAACACTGTGGCCAAAACTTTCCCTGCTGACAGTTGTGACTTGGCTTTCACCGGCAGTTGCTTTCCACTCTTCCTCCACTCCAGACTCGTCCTCTTTGATATGGGTGTGTAATGATGCACCCATGTCTCATCACAAGTGATGATTCTGTCCAGAGAAGCATCACCTTCCTCTTCGTAGTGCGTGAGAAGCATGCGACACATTTGAACTCGCTGTGCTTTCTGTTCTGCAGTGAGATACCGTGGAACCCAGCAAGCTGATACTTTTCTCAATTTCAGCTCCCTTCAAATGATTGACACTCCCAGAGCTTATAAGAAGTTGTCAACAAATCTCAAGCACTGGGTTGTGCCGATCCCCTTCAATGATGTCTTGAACAGCTTGGATGTTTTCTGGATTGAGGCAGGTGCATGGGCGGCAAGGGTGGGCCAAGTTTTCAACACGTTCACGTCCTTCATTAAACTCATGGCACCAGTGTTTAACTCTGGACCATGAAACGGTTCTTTCCCCAAACTGTGCAAGTAACTGACGGCGTATTTCAGCAGCACCAACATTTTCATTGACAAGAAACTTGATTATTACTTGTTGCGCAACAGTGGGTGCACCTCTCTCTCAGACATCTTGGCAGTAACTGAGGGACAGCCAAACGAGTTCCCAAGGTCACTGTCCCCTTCCACGGACCTCACTGCATGTTCTGTAAAAGCCTCGAACCCATATGGCACTCTATGCATGCGCAGTAAACAAAGGCCTGTTAATATTTGATTACCCCTCGTATCTCTGTTTTTATAGGATCTAAAAAGTAAGAAAGCAAAAATTCTTTTTTCCTGTATCCCAAGATGGTTAATGCAATAAAAAGGAAAAGGGAAATGCAAGACTGTCGGTGTGTGTTCTATATTAATGATTGTTTCTTTATGAAATGTTCATGGATTGTTACACTACATCTTCCCCCCATTGTAGCAGTAATGGTCTCCGCTAAAAATGTAGGGAAGTTAACCTTGCAACCTGAGCTGGTGAATTTCTGTCCAGTTGCATGAGCATGACTTTCCTGTTTGGTGTTAGTAAGGTTGGCAGATGATCTTTCAATAGAATGGTTGATTACAGGTGGTCTATTGAGACCAGTTCAGAAAAATACTGCTTTCTTTCTTTTTTTCTTTTACATACTTGCTGTTAAATTCCATTGTTATCTTTTGTATGAATTATTGCTTTATATGTAATAGTGTACATAACTTACTGTTGCAGGAGAAAGAGTTTCCAGAAAACGTGTTTCTCCCTTCCTTAGCTGGACAATATCCCATAGAAAGAGAAGCACTTGTAATGATTCCATTAAGGGCCATACTGTTACTTGTATTCAGGAGGTTCTTGGTTCGAATTTCGAAAACACAAAGTGCCTGATCCTTTATCATGATTTTCATTAAGCTATTTTTCTCAAGTTTTCAGTGTTTTTATCCACCCTTTAACATTTGTAGGTTATGTAAAATTTAATAACAAAATCTGCATTCTATTTTCACATGCCGTTCTTTACACATTCTTCAATTGACTATTTTCAGATAACTTTATTCTTCTATCTACTTTGTTAATTGAGACAAGCATTGCAGGAATTTCCTTTGTAAGTTCAATGGGAAGAGGGGAATACAGTGCGCTTAGGAAATGGTCAAATCCTTTAAGAATTGGTGGCTATGTGATTAATTTGTGATTCTATTCTGTTTGCATGCCCAGGACATAAACAAATAGCGACCTTCTATTTCAGAAAAGTATAGGTACTAGAAAATTCAAACAAAGAAAAATGAATGCATACCTTGGTAATGATTCACTCTATGAATAATGTATTTTATAATAATTGTATGGTTTAATGAGAACATCATCTGTGCAGTAAAATGTTGTCTTTTACAGTTTACCAGCTACACAAACTTCAGAATGAAAAAAACTTCTGGTAAAATTTCCAGAAAATTCAACATGTACATTTCATTTCTCGTGAAAAGACCTGAATTATATGGTATTTTGATCAACGTGGTCAGAACCATTTTTTAGAAAATCAACATTTTTGTTAAATGATCTATGTAAAACTTGGTCTGGGGAAGGGGGATTTTCTTTGAAATCATGTCACGTCCTTGGGAGATGCTTCACTTAAATTCCAAATTTGGTATTTGATCAACTTTTTGAGTTATACAGTTCATACACACATATGCAGACTTTTCTCCTAAAAATGTGAAATGTAATGGGAAGAAACAAAAATAAGCAACTCCCAGAGGGAATTTAATCATTCTTCCGCACTAGCTGTTTGTAGGCTAAGATTTGAATAGATAGAGTCGGACTAAAAATTTCAGTGCCATGGCCAGTATTTGAACCACGGATCTTCCTTTCTCCTTCCTGTTGCTCTTAGCCATTGAGCTAACATGGCCAACGTGCTGTCAATGACATCAAATTCTCCAAGTGACCCTTATGTTTCCTGGTAAACCACTAGGGGCTCTCATATACAATGAGATATGCACCTTTTGTGGTGACTTACTAACTCTTTGAGTACTAAGACCCAGGCTTTATAGTTACCATTATTAGGTTCTTTATTGGAAATTTAATCATTGATCCATACTAGCCGTGTGTAGGCTAAGATTTGAATAGATACAGACTGAAAATTTCAGTGCCATGGACAGAATTTGAACCATGAATTTCCCAGTCTCCATTTGGTCGCTCTTAACCATGGAGGTACCATGGCCAACGTGCCATCATGACATTAAATTTTCCAACTGACTGCTATGTTTCCCAGTAAACCACTAGAGACTCTCATATACATGACAGCATGTTAGCTCTATCTATTCAACAGAGGGACTAAGAAGGTATTTTAATTCAACCAGCAAGGGATCCTATCCCTGCATAGGTCACAGAGAATTGGATGCGTGCCTCAGCACATCAAGAGCAGAACATTTGTAAGGAGTTTCACATTTTTCTGGTCCTATATGACAGCATCAAGTCCAGGAGAGTTAATTCAAGTGCTACAGAGAATGACGAGTGCAGTCCATGTAGATATTCTTGAAAACATGTTGCTGCCACCCGTTAGTCTTAGGTTCCCATTTGTCTTGCACCTGAAGTTCTTGGGCCTGGACAGACAACTCACCTGGGAGCACCACCTTCGCCACATTCGAGCCTCTTACGATCGTCCTCTTCGGGTGCTGAAGGTATTATCTGGAGCATCTTGGGGGGGGGGGGGAGCGATCGCATGGTAATGTTGAGGCTGTACCGCTCTCTGGTTCGGTCCAAGCTGGACTATGGTGGTTTTGCAATTCCTTTCTTGGAAGTGTTGAAAACAGTGTTGTTATGATAAATTAACTTTAAAGAGAGTCGATCAATGACACTAAACAACACTTTTAAATTTTTCCGGAACATGTTTCAGAGGCTTTGCCTCTATCCTCAGCCTCGATCGCCGGCTGAGGATAGAGGCAAAGCCTCTGAAACATGTTCCGGAAAAATTTAAAAGTAAGTGTTGTTTAGTGTCATTAATCGACTCTCTTTAAAGTTAATTTATGGCAGTTTTATTTATGGCGCAGCGACCGCCTCTAAACTTCGCCTTTTAGACACCGTGCATCATGCTGGTATCCGCCTTGCCACAGGAGCTTTCCGCACAATTCGAGTCGACTGCCTGTATGCAGACTCAGGCGAACCTCTACTCTGTATTCGTCGCTCACTGTTACTATGCTCATACGTCTCAAAGTTGGCAAGTTATCCCAATCACCCTAGTTTTAAACCAGTTCTGTGTCCAGATTTAGTCCACCGTTATATGCGCCCCGGTTCTCGGACTCGCCCCATGGTAATCAGATTTCGGGATCTCCTACATTCGCATGGCCTCTGAATGCCTCACGTGGAGAGGTCGTCCATCAGCCCTTATCCTGCATGGCAGCACCAGCGTGCGCGGTTCGACTCGCTCTTTCGACCAACTCTAGACTCGCTACTCCACATTCGGCCTTTCAACAACTTTTTGCCGAACTACTGGGCCGTTACCCTATCTTCCGGCCTTTACAGATGGTAGCACTACGGGTTGCACGTTTTTCATTAACGGTGAGGCTCATAAATTTTGCCTTCTGGATTCCACTTGTTTTCTCTGCAGAGCTGTATGCCATCTTCTATTTGCTCCTTTTTATTTTCAAGTTAGCTCCTGGCTATTTTATTGTCAGCACTGACTCTATAAGTGCTCTTCAGGCCTTGCAACAGGACACTGCCGCTCACCCCCTTGTTTTAAACATACAGGCCCTGATCTCGCAAATGCTCAGTCGCGGATACCATTTTGTTTTTACTTGGACCCCAGGCCATATGGGGAGTTCCGGGAACGAGGAGGTGGACGCGGCTGCTAAGTCCGCTTGCCGTTTGCCCCGGAGTTTAAGAACTACGGTGCCATACCAGGATGTGCAACATTTTTTCCGTCTCCAACTCCTATCTACTTGGCAGCACTCCTGGACAGCTTTGGAAGGCACACAACTTTGGGCGATAAAGGAGAGCGTACAACCCTGGCCAACTTCCTGCAGGGATAACCGGCGGGCCGAGGTGATACTCACCTGGCTGAGAATTGGGCACACACGAGCAACTCATGGCCATCTGTTAAGAGGGGAACCGGCCCCTGAGTGTGCTCCGTGTGCAGTAAGCCTCACTGTGCGGCATGTATTGCTCGATTGCCCGCAGTACGCTCCTTTTCGCCAGTCTTTGGGCTTGGGGACTAACTTGCTCGGTGTTTTAGGTGATGACCCAGTGGCCGTGGTTGAGGCACTGCAGTTTGTTGCTGAAATCGGTTTTAATAAACAAGTGTGAGTTCGATTTTATCTTTGTTAATTTTAAAGATTTTAAATTATTAGTCTGGTGATTGTTTGGTTTTTAGCTTTTTACTCTCTACTTTGTGCATTTTTTTTTTTTTTTTTAACCTTTGGATGTACTTTTAATTGTTGGGTGTTTTTATTTTATTTTACCTTTTAGCTTAGTTTGTGTGGCTTTTAGCTCTTAGTGTTAACTTCGGGCCCAAATGAGCTCGTTGTCGACAGGCCCTAAAACACCACACACTCACTCTTAAGGTTTTATTAATGGTCACCAGAACAGATAATATACAGTCACAAATATGCAATTTAAACAAAAAGTTGAATATAAATGTGTTTCAGAGTGACCACTTTGTTTATTGTGTATCAAATAATTACTGTGATATCAACAATACATTTAATATTTATGCTTTAAGGTACACAATATTCTTTGTTTGATTACCTGGCATGTAAACAAAAAATTCTAATGGTTTTCCAACCTGGCAACAGGCTACATACAATTAACCATGCCAGAAACATGGATTTTTAAGATTAATCCTGCAAACACTCAATTACTGCCCATGGGATTTATTTAGGGTCATAGCAAAAAGCAAGCTTCAATGGAAACTTCAGTCATTTAAATTCAAACAGTATGTCAGTCGGAATCATTGGAATGCGTGGTATCAAAAGTCTTCTCCTTTATAAGTTTTGCAAATACAAAGATTTACAAATTTATTTTTATTATATGGATATGGTTAGTGAAATAGCTTTGAAGACATTGGAAGGAGTGGAATATCCTTTGACGTAATGTTTTTGTTTGTTGAAAATAAAAGGTGTATGTATTCGGCAAGGGTTTGCATGTGTACCTTTATATTTAGTGACCCGGTGCGTTATCACTTCAGGTTTTTTTCTCACCTTTTAAACCTTCCTTGGAATTATAGAAGCATTTCAAAACCAAAGTCAAGCAAATTGGTTCAGTTGTTCTCAAGTTTTTGCAAGAATAACAAACATATATATTAAATCATAACATGTACATTCTCCAATGTCATATATTAGTAGCTTAACCATAAGAGAACAGTTGTAAAATGGTTCATTTCTACATCTAACAAACTAAAAAATCTGAAATGAAAAGTATGTACATGTTACATACCATGAACTATCATCTTGCTTCCCAAAGTGTGGATTTTGCCTCTGAGCAGTTAGTAGAAAGAAAATGGTGAAGCAACCCTCATATACAACATAGATATTGGTTGTGTTAAAATCATAATTCTATTTTATTGTATGTTCCTCAAAGCCATGCAGTTAATATCTGAGCTGCAAGAGTGTTAGATGCTATGTGATATTTAGTCCATCTTTTGTCATTCTGGGTTAATATAGCCCTAGAAATCTTCAAAGTGAGGACAGGTTAAAATGACGACCATGGCAGTGTACATCTACAACCATGGCCAATTTAGTTTTCATATCAACTCACAGAATGTCTGAATGATACTTACCTGCATAAAGTGTATATTTACTTTCTTTAAAGATAATACAATCACATCGTGGATAAACAGTATACTGTTACTGCTAACTACTGTTACAAAGTATTGATGGGGTCATTAAGGAAGAAAATTGTCAACAAAAGAGCATGACTTTCTCAAATGGGATGGATTTCTCAACAGAATAATCTACTTGCTGCTCATGCCATGAAGACTTAAGAAGCAATCATTGAATCAGGTACAGAGATGACTGGCATATCCACCTTATTCACCGGACCTAGCGCTGTGTGACTTCTATTTATTTCCTACAGTGAAAAAAGACCTTTGGGATCATCATTTTCATTGTGATCATGGGTTAAAACATACGCTTCAGGAATACTTAACAGACTATACAAAAGGGCTTCAGAAAGTATTTTGGATGGTTAATGGAATACTGGAACCACTGTATTGTGTCGAAGGGAAAATACTTCAAAGTTTTGCAAAAGAATTTAAATGAAGGAAACAGTATTTTCCAGTAAAATAACTCCAGTTATTTTTCATATAATGTATTTCCAAACTTACAGAAAAAAATTTATAATTATTAATTTATACTTTATTCTCAATAATGTTTGCATAACTTGTAAATCGTAGCAGATATACAAAATCTTACCACACAAAATGCAGTGCTTGTTACAACACACAATTTAAGTTAAATGCATTTGTTTTGTGTGGAGTGAGGTGTTGCAGAGGTATTCCTTGTTATTTGCCTGAGTCTTCCAATGCTTATACTTTTCTCAAACAGGGAGTCCTTATTAATTTTATTTATCTCTTGCACATACAAACAAAATTATATTTCAAAGCCGTCACTTAGCGTCCAGCTCTTAAAATATCTTAAGTTATGTTTAAGCTATACATTTTTATGACTAATGTATCTTGAATTTTTTATAAGCTATTTCACGAAAAATATAGAGCTCATTAAAGCACACAACTATTTGTGTCACATACTTGTTTTACATAAGTTAGCAGTTTTTGAAATATTTCATTGCAAGTTTCAAATTAAGTGCGACATCTGTTGTGTTGGGAAGATGCTGAAAGTTTACTTCCCCCATCCTCCGATAGAGGTCATGACAACGATATCTGAATTTATTCCTCCGTACTTCTGATAATCATTGGAAAGTTGTTATCGCATATTGTGTAAAACTATTTCTAGGAAATTATTAAACCAGGAATAATTTAAATTGGGTACAAGATTATTTGTTTATAAATGTTATAATATAGTACACCTTATGCCAGGATGGCTCAGGTGGTTTCGTCTGTGGCCCGCTTTTGAGAGGCCCAGGCTCGATTCTCGCCGTCCCGCAGTAGGGGAGCGAATTCCTTGTCCTGGCCTGTCGGGTGAACACTGTCCAAGCAAACTGTATGGTCCCTGCCCTCTGTTATGTCGTGGCTCCTTGGATCGGCCGCTCTGTCTCCTTCGCCTCATCCTTCCTCCCGTGAGTGCCCCCACTTGGGAGCATGGCAACAATGGAACCAGCATGGTAACCTATGTACTGAGTTCCCTCCGTAATGTAATCCCAATCCCACACCCTATGCCAGCGAATTTTCAATGGAAAGAAAAAATTGTGTGACATGAAACTTTTAAACAAATGCCTGTCGTCATAGACACCTGTTCACTACAAAATGTGTGAAACCGCTTGAACTAGCCTTTACTGATCAACGTGAAGTAGGCAAAAAGAAAGAAAAAGAAAATAAATAATTAAAATGTGAATAATTAATAAAAATGTTTTGATAATAAACGAGTAGAAAAAGTGAGTCCAACACATTACACTTCATTATAATTCTTACGACGGCTTGTACAGTTTTATGAGGTTAAGTACGTAAGCCAGATCACTGTAGTGATTTCAGTTAAATTTTAAATCTATTAAGCAATTCCTTTCCAACTTAATATTCAACCATGCATGGCAGCGTTCACAAATGTTTCTTGCATCAAGAAGGAAGCTGTTCTACCGTAGCAAACGTGTCTAAAGCGATTATTTTCCAGAATTTCTTTCTTAAGCCTCCCTTTTAACAGCATATCTCAAGAATAGAAAGTGTTGAGGATACTAACTTTTTATTTAAGTCATGATTCTAGACTGAAACATTGTACGTGATGGTGGTTCATTGATGATTCCATCAAGCCGCATTTTAGTGGCTAAGACCGATCTGCTTTCCACATTTACGCTTACTGTCCACTATATCCAAATTTTGCATTTTACCAACTTCTGAATATATTCATATCACTAATTATGAGTCCACTTGAAGAATATTTATTTACATTTGTTTTTTTCAATTCCGATGGATAAACACAGCATTATATCACGTTAAGGTTATTACGATACTGTTGTATTGGTAAAATACTTTGCTTTGGGCAAGGCCGACTCTACACAGGCCGGAGCCTACAATGTGGCAATGTCGCAGGGGCGTGTCATAGACGGCCGATGTTTTCGACAGATCTCCACTAAAACCAGCATTTGATAACAAAACTTACCAATTTTTAAAATTACAGCTGGTGTGTTGTATACTTATGCCAAAATTCATTAAGGATACCTGTGGAGAACAAATTAATGCTTTTGAACGGATTAGTATCCAAATTTTTGTTGTTAATTTCAAATGAAGATGTAACCCAAACTTGTCATTTACTCAAAATGTGCAACTTCTTTGCTTCTGATTATCAAAAAATTTCTAGTAAAGGACCCAGTTATAACTGGTTCAGACTTTTCAACTTGTTACCTGAAGAATTAAAAATAGCAAAGTGTAACATTTTTTGAATATTAAATTCTAAATCCATTGTATAAACTGGAAGGATTAGGATCTACTTAAAGGAACTGCAATTACTGTATTTCTCCAAGAGATTACTGTCATTTATCATTCCTTGTTTTACAATTTTGACAATGCTATTGTAAACATGGCAGTAAGTTGCTAGTCTTGTTTCATGATTTTTTTACAATGCTAAAAGCTTATTATTAAACTCACTGGCATTTTTAGACCAAACATAAGAAATTTTAATTCAAAGTAAAAACTAGAGGAAGTATCTAATTAAAGCAATTGCAATGACTTTATCTCTCTAAGAGATGACTGTTTATATTAATATTGTTAACATGCCACTAAGTTGCTAATCCTATTTTTTGGCTTATAATCTCGACAATGCTAAAAACTTGTATTTCAAGTTCGTTGGCAATAAAGCTCAAAATGAATTCAACCCAGAAAGAGAAAAATCAACATGCTTAGCAAAATCTATATACTTTTCTTTGACAGATTAATAATAACAATAAAAGGCATCATAAGAGCAAAATTTAAAAGCACAACATATCTACATTTCGTAGCACATACACTAGGGAGTGGAACACAACTTATAAAAAAAATGATAGAACTTGCACTTTATCAACATTTATTTCACATAGATAAATTAGTCTGCATATAACATTCTACAAAATTTATTTTGTAATCCATAAAATAAGTAAACTTATTTTAAACAGCAAGCCTGCACCAGATCTTATGTTTTTGCGAAACTTCTTAAAATAGTGTGTATAGCAATGGCATGAGACAAAAGCATTAACAATAACTGAATTTATATTCCATTCTTAATACACATTGTTTACTTCTTTCCTTGAAATACTTCAAGTTTTCGCTTTTTATTTGTCTGTTGTATGTGTACCAAACTATCATTTTTATGTTTTGTATAGTTATTAATAAGTATATTTGAAATTGTATTTAAAATAATTTCTCTTATATCTGATAATGGTTTCCCACAAAGGCAATAATCCTGATCAAAAAATGAATGATCAATATCTGAAGAAACAAGCTGTCTTAAAACTTGTAAAAACAGTTGTTTATGATTTTGCACTTTCAGAAAAGCTACTTCAAATTTTTCTGAAATAAGAGCAGACATGATGCTCCAAGCTAAATGACTTACTCTAAAAGCATTAGAGGAGGGAGCTGTTAAGTATGTCAAAATACAGACTGTTGCAGGATTCTGATGTTATCATTGATACACAGTGCTTACATGATATTTTCTGTTCAATTTTGTAAGCAACATACCCACAAATGTACCACCCACAAATAATTTACCTTCTAAAAATGTCAAGCATTGCTTCAACCTTACTAAAGAATCTTCATTTGAATTTTCATTCATGCTGTCTATGCTAACATACCTTAGTAATATATTCTCCAGTTGCGACCATCTGGTAAGTTTTAATGATGATGTTAGAATCCATTTCAATTCACTTGAACTTACAATATAATTGCCCATACAAATTTGGATACTAAGTGTGTCATCTACTTTTACACTTTTAACAACTTTAAGTATGCCTTGAAAACACATTTGATAGAAGCACACAAAATCAGAGAAAACAACCTTTTGCCATTTGTTCAGATCCCTTATTTTATTTTCACACATTTCACATAAATCACTAAAACCACTTATCACATCAGCTAACCACTGTTCATTTTTTCTTTGAAGTTCCTCGTCTGCCTTTCGCCTTCTATCATCTGGATTTGTTCGACCAATGCCACTGAAGCTGCCAGCAGGTTTGCTTAAATACTTTGGTAGATTGGGGAACAAACGAGGCACAGCAGTATCTTTCAGCTTTGAACGAGCACAAGGAAATGTAATTTCATTGCCTTCATCATCTTTATTTTATCACATCATCTGTTTCAAAGTGATTGCACACAACCGATCTTTTAGATGGATTCCAGTTCTTCCTAGGAATACATGTTACCCATTTAGCGTGCATTTCAGGGTCTGAAGGAAATCTGAATACAGTAACATAACCTCCTTTACTGGATTCATAATTACTACTGCATTCAGGAACACAGCACTTATCAGGCATATGAAAAGAATACAGGTGTAGTTACCATTAGTACCAGAGTAACTGAAAGCATATGAAGCAAAGGGCTTACCATTTATGTTTGGCATTTGAATGATTTCGTTTGTCATTCTAAACCTAACCTAAATGGTAGTGTCTGAATTATAGTACGAATTATTTTACAAACTATCACAGATCTTACCTTAAATCCTTGATTTTAGTAGTGTAGTATAAACATGTAACTACATAGAAAATGAGGTGAACATTTACCGTACCGCACGGCAGAGAATATTCTAAAAATATTTTAAATTAGCAACTGCAAACTTCGTAAGGCCCTTTAAAATCAAAGTAGAACAAGCCGTCTTCACAGTGTTGCCGATTCTATGCATTCCGGCCTGTGTATAGTCGGCCTTGGCTTTGGGTAACATCTCAGTGCTTCCACCAGCGCGAATGCTCCCGATGCATTTTTTTTTTTTTTTTTTTTTTTTTTTTTTTTTTTTTTTTTTTTTTAACGGGTATTGGTTTTATGTGTAAATCATTTTGATGCTATCACTCAAGGAACACAAGGAAAACGCGCAGAGCAGGAACGGAATTGTGCTGGAATGTTATATTTTGTGCTGCTCAATTTTCTGCTACTATCGGGTGTTTTTTAATCTATTCTGTTGACCTCTTCATTGATTTTGTTGGAATTTTCAGATGCCTTGTTGTGTTCCTTTGCAAGAAGAGCAATCATCATCCAGACTGAGCTACAGCAACCAGTGCAGTGTGTTATTTAATAAAGCATATCTTTAAACATATTGTTGAGGACTGTTATACCCACTTTTACCAATGTACAATAATGTTGGCTTATATAATCAAAATTTGAAATAAAAGGAAATTCAAATTCACCACATATCGAACAGTTATTATTTTAGTTTCCTTTAGCCTGTTAAGTCATGTCGGACAGTGAAACAAATGGGTTGTTATGATATTAATTTCTTACTGATAACTAACAATTTTGATACACTAATATGAAATTCTCCTTCTACTCTAAGGTTACCCATTGTCCTCCCAAATTTTTAATTTAAACTTAATATACAGATATAGAGAATTTTACTGCAGGCAATTCTTAATTGTAATTTGTTTAAAGAAAACATATTTTCTTCTAATGTTATTGAATTTTTCAGCTTCTTGAATTTTATGTATGGGATATAATTATGTTCATCTGAACTATTTCACAATTTTTAATACTGCAGAACAATTTTAAATTTAAAATCTATAATTTCAAACTAATTAACCATACATTGCATCTGATGATGCAAGTAAACATTTGCAAAACTAGTCTCCCGAGTTCCGTAAGAATTTACCACTGTTCTTAAAAAGATAAGTGAAGTTTGCAACAAAGTATTATATTTTTTTTTATAGTATGGGTTATTACATATTTTCTTATAAGTAAGAGTCTACTTTTATGTAACGTATATAACCTTATTTATAAGAGCACACAAGAAATTTAAAATCTATAAATAAAAAGTCAAAGTTTCTTGCACACCTTATTCAGTACATATTGTAACCGTTACCCGCATTTGAGCAGATATACTTCAAATATTTGAGATCCTTTCAGAAGAGAAAACATAATATTATCCATTCTTTGAAGCAGAAAAACGTTATATGCACCAAGGCAGACAAAGGTAACTAGATAGTCATAGTGGATAAATCAATTATATTGAAAAAATGGAAGAAGTGCTAACTGACAGTGAATATGAAATCATTAACAAAAATCCTCTAACAACTTGCATACAGTAATTTGCAAAAACAAGCTTAATACCAAACAAATATACAGTTAAGCCAGATAACCCAACCTTACCTAGACTTTATGGCTTACCCAAAAACACAAACCACTCATAACAATGAGACCTATAGTTAGCAGTATAAATTCACCAACATACAAACTTGCAAAGTGGCTAATAAACAAATTCAACTCATTCCCAAAATTCGACAGCCTAAGCATCAAAAACACCTATGAACTTATAGAACACATTAAGGATACTGAACTAAAAGAAAAAGGACACACTAGTCTCGTTTGATGTCAAATCACTGTTTCCCAGCATACCAGTAAATCAACTCCCACCGTTGATAGAAAAATGGCTCAAATCACTTGGAATGTCATCACCTGAAATTTCAGATTACATCGAACTAACCAAATTATACATAGAACAAAATTTCTTCCAGTTTCAAACAAAATATTTCCACCAAACTTCAGGTTTAGCAATGAGCAAACCCCTATCACCCTTCCTGGCCGATCTGCACATGAGTGCATTAGAAATAAGGATCACCAAAGGTTTCCCTTGGATGTTCAAACCCTGGCAACGATATGTAGATGACATCTTTGCAATAGTACCAAAAAACACATCAGTGATGCACTAAAACTTTTAAATATCCAAGAAAAAAGCATCAAGTTCACTGTAGAAATAGAAAAAGACGAGTATTTACCATTTTTGGATCTAAAAATAATGAGAAATAAAAACAGACTACAGAAAACCAACACAGACAACTACTTAAAAGCTAATGGCTACAACCCAAGATCCCACAAACAGGCAATCTTCAGTAGTTTAACACACAGACTGGTCAACATCCCTCTCACAGCTAAAGAATACAAAACAGAATACAACAAAATATGTCTTTCCCAAATCATTAGTAGACAAAAAAGTGAACTTAGCAAAAAAGAAGAAGCTAATAAAGGAAACCACAACCCTCTCAGTTACAGAAACTAATATGATTTTCAAAAATTCACTTACCATCCATGGGCCTTTGATAAATTCAAAAAAGTCTTCAAAAAACAAAACATTCAACTAGCACCAGTAAACCATTTCTCCTTAAAAAACCTAATTTGTTCAAACATCACAGATGCTATGCCATCAAACAAAAATCTGGTATATATCAAATTGAATGTTGTGATTGTAGTCAAATTTATATTGGAAAAACCAAAAGAAATTTAGAAACAGGAGCAAAGGAACACTTTAGTAACATAAAATACAAACAATTAGAAAAATCAGCAGTTGCCACGCATTTTTTGGAAAAAAAAAAAAAAAAAAAAAAAAAACACAATATAAATCCAGAACCAAAACTACTAAAACATACATCAGGAAAACAAGAACTTCCACATGGGAACAAATCTTCATTTCAAAAAAAATAGGAACAAAGTATTCAATTTCGACATCCCCCAGAAAGATTTGTTTAGCAAGTTCCTCGAACCACTACCAGAGGAGACCTATGACAAAATATCGTCAACTACACCAATGAGAACCAGTCGATGGCCGGTTGAGGATGGAGGCAAAGTCTCTGAAACATGTTCCGGACAAATTTAAAAGTGTTGTTTAGTGTCATTAATGGACTCCCTTTAAATTTAATTTGACCCTCCATTGGTGGCTAGAGGACACAGACGACTACGTTTATTTGAACCTTATAACTTTCAAATGAACACTCCAAGCAATTCTCTGACTCAGAAATCTACATATTTTTACACCACCTGGCATAGGCGTTGGCTTGGGGACAAGGCATTTTGTCCCCCCAATTTAAAATGCTATAGGCATCGCCTCACGCAATGTTCTGGTTAGGATTAAAATTTGAAAATACAATGAAAAGTAATTAAATTTATTTACTTTAATGTTATTATAATACATTTTAAAGTGGTTATGATTATTTTTATTGCAAAGCATTCATCATTCATTCAACAGTCATTCTTATTGGAACAAATTTCTCAACAATAGCAACAATAGCATTGTAACAAACTGCTCATATTTTGAGAGATGCCGCAGCACGGTCCCACTGTTATCTTGTATTTTTCTTTCTTGGAAAGGTTTTCTTATTACATTTAATGAGCGTTGTCATCTAATTCTAATTTCTAATTCTACACAAACAGTATTTACAATTGTATATGGCTGGCACAGCGCCTGGACTGAATGCTTAATCATACTTGCAACATGTAACACAAATACAAGCTACATATATCTTTTTTTAATAATACATCTAGACAGATATACATATATAATCATATAATTTCATTAATGATTTTACATTCCATATTTTGTTATTTTGGTATAACTCTGAACACACGTGCTGGATGATATAACTTACAAAGGTATATTGTATGTCTTAATCCTAAACAAAATAATTTCCTGTTTTGGAGATAAATATTAATCTTTGATGTTATCCATCATTAAAAAAAAGCTAAAATCTGCATTAACCTACCACTTTCAAATTTATATTATTAATTGACAAGTAAGTTGAGAGTGAATCGTAGCAGTACTGCTATTGCACCTGCGGATTCTGAGTGATGTGTTGAGTAACGGATTCTAGCTGAGCCTCCTAATGGAGCGACGTCTTAGGTTCTAAGTTCCTCCTAGTGTGGTCCTGAAACAGAAGGACAAAGTCATGAGTACTTATATGTTATTATTATTTAGTCTCAGGCTAAAGCTGCACTGAGTCTGGTGTCAAGTTGTTGGATTTACAGCTATATTAGATTACATGTGTGTCATACGGCTTCTGGAGAGCCTTGTCATTTATTGGTTGGTTGTTGGAATAGAATATTCCCTGTCAAAAATTGAAATAAAATTGTTTTGGCAAAAGTCGCCAAGTCTTTATATGTGTATTGTTTATGTGTAATTTAATCAGTTATATACATCTATATAAATATTGTTTAGTTTACCCCTGGTACTGTCCTGTTTGCAACAGGGACTTCAAGGGACACTGTCATGTCAGTGAGTGTTGTGTACGTGTGCTAGCTAAGCCATGACTGAGGTTTAGTTAGGATGGTACTAGATTGTTGAGATATTCACGAATATCGAACTCTGGTTCTTCCAGGTGGAGTCTTCTGTCGAATGACAGCGGACGGTTATGCATGTCATATTGGGTATTGTAAGTTCCTAGATCGCAAATTAGTGGGTTTGGATTTTTGGTCTTCCTGTCGCACAAATTGTAGCTTAACAGCTTTATGTATTCTTCAAATGAGTGTAGTTTTAGCTCCTCTTGTATTAGATATGCTGGTGCCACTGGCGGGAGCTTTGCAATAACACACACTATCCTGTTTTGCAGTGTGTGTAATCGGTTTATGTGCGTTTTTGCAGCGTACCCCCAACGGGTGCTGCCTACATTAATATTGGTTTAATTAATGTTTTGTACAGTGTAAGGCCCATGTTAAGATGTAGTCAGCTATTGATATTTATCAATGGGTAAAGCCTATTTAGTTGGCCATTCGCTTTGGCTCTTACAATATTTATATGTTTTTTTCCAAATAAGACCTTGATCCATGGTGACACCTAAGTATGTAACGTGGTCTTTCCAATCCATCCTTTCTCCACCATACGTGAGAGGTGGTTGCATGTGTCTAGGATGCCTGTGTCGTATTCGTTTTATTAAGATTATTGATTGGCATTTTCTCGAGTTAACTTTTATCCTCCATTTTTGGAACCACGGTTCTAAACCATTGAGAGCGTTTTGTAGTCGTAAATGTACCCCCGTCTGTGTAGACTGGGTTACCAGTGCAGTGTTGTCCGCATAAATGTACTTATCTGTGCGAGTAAGTTCTGGTATGTCATTTATGTAAAGATTAAATAGGGTGGGCCCAAGTAAACTTCCCTGAGGGACTCCGGCCTTAATGGGCTGGAGAGAGGACGACGATTCCTCCAGTTACTCAGAAGCGGCTTGAACTTAAGTAGTCTTTAACTAAGGCTACTGTAGTGTCTGAAAAGTTGTATGATTTGACTTTATATGAGGCCTTTATGCCATACTTTCTCGAATGCACGTTCATTATCTAAGAATATGGCACCTGTCGATTTATGTATGTTGAATCCTTTGGATATAGCTTCTGTAAGGCGCAGAAGTTGTTGGGTTGCTGAGTGTTTTGATCTGAACCCAAACTGTTCGGGAATAAGAATGTTATTCTTGATTATATGTGTGTTTATTCGCTTCAGAATAATGTTTTCCAGCACTTTCCCAAGCGTATTGAGTAGGCTAATGGGCCTGTAGCTTGTAGCAAGCGATAAGTTTTTGTGTGGTTTTGGAAGCATTACTATATTAGCTTCCTTCCACTGTGGTGGAAATTTGCCGTTATTTAAAGCATAGTTGTAAATTTTTGCGAACAGCAGCAGTGCTCTATGCGGGAGATTTTTTAGAACTATATTTGGTATCTTATCTGGTCCTGGGGCCTTCCCCGTTTGGAAGGTGCCTAATGATCCAATTTATCTCCCCAGGGTTTGTCTTTCGCATTTTGTTGTGAGTGGTGTATTTCGTTTCATAGACTCAGTAGATGATGCTATATTTAAACCTAGTTTTAGTAGGCTTTTTTCTCTGGACTTGTTTGGGATAACAGGACGCACATTGCATAGGATGATTCTCTTATTTTATTTCAGTAGAGGTCTGAGGTGCAATGATTTGTTGTTTATTGCTATGAATTGATGCTTGGTCATAAGCTCCTCTACTATTTTCTTGTTTGCTGGGTCCATAAGTAGATCCATAGTTCAGTGCAGAGGATCTACCCAAAAGTCCGAAGAACCTGGCCTCCTTCTACCCGGGATTGATGGAAAACTCCGGGGCTCTTTCCATAGGGCAATACCGTGTTTCCTAAAGTCCTCCCCCACCCTCCATCGACGTCAAGATGGGATGGAAGTGGATATGCCACTTACGTGTGTCAACCCCGCAGGGAAGACTACCGAAAACCTCGGTGGGGCTGCCTGGTGATCTAGCACACCTACTAGCTACGCAGGCTAGTACCCAGGACTTATGAGGCAACCCTCTACCCAATCTGGGCGGCCTAGGCATGGTCGGAGGTACCCGATCTCCTGCGGGTGTCTGGAAAACACTGCCCCCCGCGAGTCCAACCCAATCTGAACAACTCCCCGACGGGAGGGGCTTGGCAGTTCGACCCGAGGTTCCTCTAGTAACGTCAGAGGTACTGCGAGTGCTAAGGGTCTGCAGCGCTCGCACCACAGCAGCTGAAGGGGACGGATCCCTTTCCCTATGGTAGAGAGTTTCCACATTCCTTCATGAAAGAATCTGAAATGTCATCGTGGCATCTACAATTTTTATTTTTGAGACCATTAATGATTTGCTGAATTTCCTTTTTTTGTTTTTGGAGCCAAATAAAGAGAGGCAGAATTATGTATAACCTGGGGAAGAGTTAAATTGCCTGAAAGTGCAGTCATGGTTTTTGTTAAGTTTCTAGCCATTTCAGCAAAATAATTATTAAAAGTTTCAGAAGTCATTTAATGATCAACTATTGTATTGTTATTGACTGTTAAAGTTATATTGGAATTATTTATTTTTTTAGTGTCGGCTTCCTTTTTTACTATGTTCCAAATTGCCTTACCTTTTGTTTTGGTGGTTTTTTATATGCTTGTCATTTAATTTTTAGCTGCTATCACGACATTGTTTAAAATCTTACAATACTTTTTAAAATATTCTTTAAATTGAGGATTGCCATTAGTTTTATTGATTTCACTGAGCATTCGCTTCCTTCTACATGACAGGAGGATTTCTTTTGTCAGCCAGTTTTTACTTATAGTGGAAGAATTAGACGATTTAACTCCTTTCAGTGGATTTTTGTTGTTGTAATTTACGTCCTCCAACGTCGTCATATCAGGCAATGAATGAAATGGGTTGCTCTGTTATGATAATACATGATTGTATCCAAGAAGTCCTTAGCTTTTTTGTTAATAAAACTCTTATCTAGCTTAATCCATGTCTCCATACTCAAAAGATACTTAAAATAGTGAATATTCCGTTGACTGACAAATCGCTTGAGAATGGATTTATTTTCCTTGGTGGATACTTGTTTATTCTGTTCCAGCACATCCAAGGTTAGAAATACAGTGTGATCAGAAATTCCTGTACTGATATTACTTGTTGCACAGTTGGTTGCAACTAACAAAAATCTGATCGAAACATGTTTCTGAGGAACAAGAAATGTGTGTTGCATTCTGAATTAGCTGCTTAAGATTATGGGAAGCAGTAATTACAAATTTAGTTCTTATACAGGAATATACTAAAAAATCAATGTTACAGCCTCCACACATAATTATGGGGAGTTTTATGTTCTGTAAGTTACCCAGCATCCTTTCAAGCTGATTAAGAAAGGTATCACAAGTGCCATCAAGAGATCTGTATACACAGGTAACAGGTGTAGGTGTACCCCTACAAGTATAGGATAAGTATACCCCTACCTAACATCTGTGCATCAGCAAAACAGCTAGCAACCCTGATGTCAAAAAGTACAACTAGATTTCTATGGCACAGTAGCCAAGATATCCAATTATGACGAAGGCAAACTTCAAAATGAGACGTCATCACTAAATTGGCAGCCCACGTATTTCATCACCTAATTTGTAAAAAAAACACACTTCCCAAATATAGACTATGAGTGTATGTTACGTGACAAACCATGCAATAGATGCCATATTGAAGCGCTGTACAAAAAGAACAAAGACAGTATGTGAATGTGCTAACATGTAAACCACAAATGTAAACTAACTCCCAGTTATGGCCATTTGGCCACAATTTGTTTAATAAATATAAATACAGAATTCCTCTGGTGCTGAAAAGAAGAAAACTTTTCTGAGCAAACAAATTTGCATTTAAGTGTGTGTGTGCGCGCGCGTGGTTTTTTTTGTTTTACACTCAAATTTTAAAAGCTTTACTTTATTTGTATAATTAATTTACTTTGATGGTTAATTTAGAAGTTATTCATTATCATTTTTTGTAGTATTCAAACGTTGTTTGTATTATATCAGATGCAGGGCAGAATATATACATAAAATTAGTTGCTAAATTTCAGTATGTATTATATATTTGGCAACAAGTAAGTGCTATGAGCAGAATGCAGCTCTAAATAGAAGTGTCTTAGGCACAGTGTTCTATGACTCAAAGGCAGAACATGTCACAAAGCAAGGAAAACAACAGATCCACTTTTCCTGTTGGGATGTAACCGTTTTATATCTCACTTACCATATGTAATTTCTTTAATGTAATAAATAGATAATTCTTAAAATATTAGCATTTGCCTCTCATTTTCTAGCTTAAGAGGTGCATTTTTTCCTTGCTTAAGAGATTGCAGCACTTCAAAATATCAAACAGAATGCAGCCACTTTAAATTTAAATTTTTGTCCTCTTCTATTTTAGTGTCTGATTTTCAAATTGTTAGCTAGACCTTCCTTCTGCAGTTCAACAAGACTTTCAAAGTATCTCCAGAGAACCAAGCGGGATTGCTTAGGCGGTTTTGTCTGTGGCCTATATTTGGGAGGTCAGAGTTCAATTCCCTTGGCTGGCCTACCTAACCCATGGGCTTTTTCCAAGGGCTTTCCCAGGTCACCAGGCAAATGCTGGTTAGGTTAATTATATCCTCTGAATTTCCTGTCCCTCCATTTCATCTCCATTATCATTTCACATCATCTCTCGTGGTCTCTTTCAGGATAGAAGTGTCTGGTGGGGTCTTGGCACTGGCTCATGCCATTGTTAATAATGGTTCGCATGCCGTTGTCTGTCTTGTGAATCTTAGGTAGGCAGTATAATTTTGGCAAATTAGGGTTGTTTACAATTATGCTGTTTTTCATCTTATCTGGCACTATGGTATTTTCTTTATTTGCTTTTCTGGTGGTTTCTATGCATTTCTTTAACAGTTTTTTTTGTTAGGGTTTTATATTCTGGATTTTGTAGTAGTTGTTCGACTCGCTGGTTGTAATCATTTTGGTCCATAATGACTACCTTTGTTCTAGACGTTCTCGGGCTTTGAGCCAGGTAAGCAGATGTTGAGACATTGACGTTTCGGGAGCGTACATCTCTCCCATCATCAGGATGTTGAATGACTTAGGGCTGGGGTGACCCATATATATACTGGTCGCCAAGAAAATGATGCGGACCAATCAGCGAGCGGGCTCGCGTTGGTGAATATGACAACCTCTCAGAAAACACTGCTGTTCTGGTTGCTGCTCAGTAAGCCAGATCTGTGTTTCCTGAGTCTCTCTTTTTCGAGTTTTAATGCAGGATTCCATGCTGCACTAAATTATAGCCCAGCATCTCGGTTAAGAGTGACTATCTGCCGAGATAGCCAATGCCTCCTTAACTCTGCGCTCCCAGTAGCCACTGCATTTTGCCAAAATAGTGGCGAGACCGAAGCTAGCCCTATAGTCTTGCTGGAAGCACTGTTCCGCCAGCCCAGACTTTTCAGGTTGCAACAGTCTGATGCTTCTATCAGGACTATGGTCCTGCCGGTTTGTCCGATGTACGGTACTCCACATTCACATGGAATGCAGTACACCCCCGGAACGTTTAGTTGTAATTGGTCTTGGACCAGTCTCATAAAGTGTCTGTCAACATCTGCTTACCTGGCTCGAAGTCCGAGAACGTCTAGAACATATACGCTGCCAGGAAAGATTCAGCTCATATTTCAATGACTACCTTGTTTCCTTTGCTTTCAGATATAAAACTGGTTTTTGGTTAAATGTTTGAATAATTTGTTTATAGTTATGTTCCTGTCTGAATGTCATCCCCTTGAGAATTTCTGAGCATTTTGATCTTACTAATGTTTTTTCGCTACCATTTTCCAAAAAGTTAGAGGTTATGGTGATGTCAGGGATATAAGCGTCTAAATTGCCCGAGTTTGAAAATCTTTGTTTAAAAATTGTAATTCTTTTTCGGTGTCACAGAAACGCCAGACAATGTAGTCAACATCTCATCCCGAACTTTCATCGAAAAAGAATTACAATTTTTAAACAAAGGTTTTAAAACGTGTGTCAGGAACTCAGGCAATTTAGACGATTATATCGCTGACGTCACCACACCCTCTAACTTTTTGGAAAATGGTAGCGAAAAAACATTAGTGAAATCAAAATGCTTCGAAATTCTCAAGGGAATGACATTCAGACAGGAACATAACTATAAACAAATTATTTGAACATTGAACCAAAAACCAGTTTTATATCTGAAAGCAAAGGAAACACGGTAGTCATTATGGACCAAAATGATTACAACCAGTGAGTTGAACTACTACAAAATCCAGAGTATTTAACCCTAACAAAAAACCTGTTAAAGAAATACATAGAAACAACCAAAAAAGCAATTAAAGAACATACCATAGTGCCAGATTAGATGAAATACAGCATAATTGTAAACAACCCTAATTTGCCAAAATTATACTGCCTACCTAAGATCCACAAGACAGACAATAGCATGCGACCCATTAACAATATAGATGCCCCGACCTACAAACTGGCAAAATGGTTGGTGGAAGAATTTGACAAGTATGAAAAGTTTGAATCTCTAAGCATAAAGAATTTATTTGATTTGGTAAAGAACATTGAAAACACGGTTATAAAAACTGGAGAGGTGATGGTATCCTTCGACTTCAGATCTCTATTCACGAGCATACCAGTAGAAAAAATTCCAATACTGATGGAAGTCTGGTTATCCAAAAGCAGCGTTGCGGATGATAAAATAGAGGAATACATCAAATTAACCATCCTATGTATTGAACAAAACGGCTTCACGTTCTCCAGCAAGATTTTCCAACAAACAGCAGGCTTGGCCATGGGTAACCCTCTTTCACCATTACTAGCTAATCTGCTCATGAGTAATTTGGAAATACATTACTTAAGCCTTTCCACATATTTTCAAGTGTTGGCATAGATATGTCGACGATGTGTTTGCTATAGTTCCTAGAAGACTAACCGAGGATGCTATAAAGTTGCTGAACCTACAAGAAAAATCCATAGTTTTCACCACTGAAGTAGAACAGGATGGATGTCTACCTTTTCTAGATTTGAATATCATAACACCAACAGGATTAAAATTCGGAATATACAGAAAAGCAACACATGTTGACAATTACATTAACTGTAACCCATTACAACATCAATATGCAGTCTTCCATAGTTTGGTTCACAGATTAATCAACATTCCACTAACAGAAACAGAATATGAACAGGAGTACACCCATATACACCAGGATGCCGAATTGAAAAACTATAACACAAATTTTATCAAAAAGTTGATCTACAGACACAAAGGAAACAAAAACTTAAAGGACATTTTACATTAAAAAACTAAAAAACCCAAACATCAGATATGGCAAATTTAGATTTCATCCAAAATACTTCAAAAAATTTGAAAAGATATTTAAGAGCTTCAACATAAAATTAGCTCCTCAGAACAAACACAACATCCGCAACTTACTAAACCACCCTCTAAAAAATAGCACACCAAAAACTCAATTATCAGGCATTTACCAAATGAGCTGCCAGGATTGCGACAAGATATACATTGGGAAGACAAAAGGAATCTAGGAACAAGAATGAAAGAACACTTCGGGAATATTAAATTCAAACACATGGACAAGTCGGCCATGGCACATCACTTTTGGTCTGAGAATCACAACATAAAACAAGAAATAGAACTGATCAAACAGGCAAAGAAACCTCTAGAACTGCAGATTTGGGAAAATATATTTATTACGAAGAAACAGGACCTCTTGATGAATTTTGAAATTCCCACCGTAGATGACATCATCAAACTTACCAGAACATTGGATGGCAGCACGACACCAAACCAGATGCAGACACTGGGTGCATCATCAGTCAACCACAGAACTGAGGATAGGGAAGAAGTTCCCAGAAACTAGTCTTCATTAAAAAACTTGTAAGTGGAGAAAAGTATATACAAGATTGACTCATTTAACTAATTTTACTAATGTTTAGTTGACTGATAATCTGTTGCAAATTCGTTAATGATTTCAGCTAATTTAGTTTCTCGATCTGGCTTCTGTTTCTTCCATGTTTGCTGAAGTATCCCACTGAAATATAAATGTAAATAATGAAGTAAATAAGGACATGAATAAGTACACTTCTAGAAAACATAAAATGGTTGTACACAAATTTAGTTGCTCATCTTTGAAGCACAACAAAGATGTTATTCGAATGTCTTCCTTCCTACCAATGTGCTCTGTGTCATGCAGTTACACCTGTTTGGCAGTAATGATTTGCATTCTACGATGAACCTTGTCTTGCTATTGTATAGCCATGCTTGGCTGCTCTCACACTGCTCAAGGAAATCTGTACGAACTTCCTAGCTCTGCTCATAACTCACCTGGCGTTGCGGTAGAGGTTGCAGGAGAAGAGAACAATTGTTTGGCTGTTTCATTCACAGAGTTGGAGATTGCACTAGATGAAGTTGTTGGCTGGAACAATTATAACATTTGCTAGCGACACTTTGAAAACAAATCGGTGAAATTTAATAAACACCTGGAAAAATGCAAAAATTGCTATATAAGTATCTGCAATTAGTTTTCAATTTGTATGGACTTTGCTGAACACAATACTGTAATGCACATTCCAATTTTAAATGTGGTTTTTCTGAAAAGTGTCTTTTCTGTATTTTTTATTACTTAAAATGCTCCACATATCACAATTAACTTATTATGTTCAGCAAAACTTTTGTAATCATTACTTACATTCACACATCCAATTCTGAAATTCTACAGTAATGATTACTCTCTTTTTACTATTCCTATTGCATACTGAAAGTAAGATGGGGAAGTATTGAATTCCACCTAAAAATTTAATATCAAGATTTTACCAGAAATTCAAGTTTTGAGACAACCTGAATCTCAACAACAATAACAAGCATTTTTAGAAACAAGTCTGTGTGTTAGTTAAATACCAAATTTTCCTATTATTTTAGTTAATTGATGGAAATTAATCACTTCTTCACCTAGCCGAATACAGGCTAAGGTATTATACAAATATAACAATTTGTAACAAAAGCTTCACTTAACTTAAGAAAATGGTGTTAATTCTTCTTTCTAAATGATATTCTTCTTTCTAATTGATATTGATTTCATGAACTCTTGTCCGCATCTCATCAATATCAATATCTCATCTCATCTATATCAATTAGAAAGAAGAATTAACACCATTTTCTCAAGTTAAGTGAAGCTTTTGTTACAAATTGTTATATTTGTATAATATTCATTGTTTCACTGTAGCTAGCTTCATTTTCTATGTAATAGGCTAAGGTTTTTCATGTTGACTCTACCGAATTTCCTATTTAAGTTCATCTTCCCAGCACGCAACTTGAAGATTTCCAGGAAAATCCTCAACTTAATGTTCTTACTATCGTAAGTACTTAAATCCCAGGCTTCATCATTAAACTCTTATTATTTAAGTTAATTGATGGATATTAACCATTTCTTCACACTAGCCACATATAGGCTAAGGTTTTGGATAGATAAGAGAGCCCCTAGTGGTTTACCAGGAACTATATATATATATATATATATATATATATATATATATATATATATATATATATGAGTCAATTGGAAAATTTAATATCAGGACGGCACGTTGGCCATGGTAGCTCAATGGGCAAGAGCGACTGGACAGAAACCAGGAGATCCATGGTTCAAATACCGGTCATGGCATTGAATTTTTCATGTTGACTATTGCAAACCTTAGCCACCATGGCCAACATGCCAACCTGACATTAAATTCTCCATTTGACTTATATATATCCAAGATACACCATTTATGGCGAAGTACTTGAATTCCAGGATTCATCATTAAACTCTTCTTATTCAAGTTAGTTGATGAAAATTAATCATACTAGCCATATATAGGCTCAGGTTTTTGATAGTCAACATGAAAAATTCAATCTGAACTGGATAAATTTTGATTAACTGACTATTCATTTGTTGAATTTGTCATACTGACTGTAGCCATTGTAGCTCAATTGTCAAAGCAGTTATTTAATACTTAAGTGCAATACAATCTCACAAATAATATAGTTGAGTCTACATGTATAAATATTCATACAGTAGAGTCTGGATTATCTGACCTAAACGTGTTTGACAACGAAGTGTGTTTGACTGAAGATGTGGGCAAATGCTCATGAAATTAATTTCAATTAGAAAAGACAGAAAAATTGTCATCAATTTCTTAAGATAAGTGGAAAAGAATCACTAAATATTTTATTTGTATTATATTTATTATTCCACTGTAACTAGCTTCATTTTCTGTGTAATCAGTACTTCAGTTGCACTTGCCTCTGGCTGTTGCTTGTATCTTAATGCCATCTCTAAAGCACATAAACCTTCAGCATGACTCTTCTTCTCATTTTGTTCTTCAATTTTCCATTCTACTTCATCCTCATTGTCATTGCCATTCACGAAATCAACAATATCAGAATCTGTGAGTTCAAACTGTTGATGTTCTGCACACCAGCTACTCACATTTTGAGTTGTAGCGTTGTCACAGCCAGGAATGCGGTTCAGTAAGGGAACAATGTCACCCTTGTCTTCTTGTCCTATCTCTTCTTTATGTTCATTATCACCTAACAGTATGTTCCAGGACTTTGCTAATGTCGTTTCAATTTCTTCCCAAGCCTGAGCCACCCAGTATGCAACGTCTTTCATGTTGATAGATCATAACTTTTCCATCACGTCCTTGCCATTTTCCATTTCCTCTATCAGGGACAAAAGGAGTTGTTGCCACTACTTTCTTTGCAATTATTCCAGCATACCTTGGTCCATTGGCTGGCACAAAGATATCACCTTAGGTGGGAGAAACAAGACCTTGATATCACCACTTCTAAGTTCTACATTTGGGTGTGGTGGGGCATTGTCTAGTAGAAGGAGAGCTTTTCTTGGGATGTTGTTGGAAGCTAGAAACTTCTCTATAGATGGCACAAACTGTGTAAAGAACCAGTCTTTAAAGATGGCAGCAGACATCCAGGCAGAATTCTGGTTAGTGTAATGCACTGGTAGAGTGTTAACAGAAATGTTTTTAAATGCTCTAGGTCTTTTAGATTTACTGATCATTAGCAATTTAGCTTTGAATTTCCCCATAACATTATTGCTGGCAAGAATAGTAACCCCTTCCTTACTTCACTTTTAGCCAGAGACAGTCGCCTCTCCTCGGGCTGCAAGAGTTTTAGATCGTAGCATCTTGAAATTTAGTCCTGTTTCGACACAATTAAAAATGTGATCACCAGTTAATCCTTCAGCAAGAATTAATTCTTGGAATTACTTTTTGAATTTCAAAACATCATCAGATTTAGTGGACAGTTTGTCACCACAGGTATTAAGCTGCCTAATACCGTACCGTTTGTTCCAACGATCAAACCACCCAACGCTAGCACTAAAATTAGGATCCCCTACATTGAATGCTTTCCGGAAGTACATGTGGTCAGTTATTGGTAGACCGTTTTCTCGTTTTTGAGTGAACCAAAGAAAGTTTTTCATATTCACATTGTTTCATTGTTTTCCTGTGTTTTAGTACATCACTCGTTGCTCTGGTAGCACACCACTTTTCAATTTCTTCTTTCTTTTCTTTCCAGTCCCCCACTGTAACACGTCCAACTCCATAATCTGAAGCCACTTTTTGAAGAGTTTCCCCTTTGTCCAGTCTCTTTAATGCCCTCAACTTGTCTTCCATGGAAACAACCACTTTCTTCCTTTTACTTGCCATATTGTACTCACAGGAAATGAAAACAATATCATCCACACCCAAGCTATACCTGCTCACTCAGTGAAGGTTTGAGGTTGCACATCCTGCTGACCAAGCACTGGTGAGAGTACTGTAACCACACTCTGCACAGGCTATCACAGAATTTAGTACACCCTCCGTACAGACTGTCTCAGAATTTAGTCAGCAAAAAAATACAAATTTTAGTAAGTGTTTGTTATTTGCGGAATATGCTTTTTATTAATATGTGTCCGATAATATGGAATGTCAGATTACCATTGGTCAGATAACCGAGACTGTACTGTACATCCAAATTTTCTTGCTTCCAAACTCAAGAAATGCTTAAAATGAACTGTAATCCTCAGCAACAATTTTCTTCTCCAAGTGTTGTAATCACTTCAAGCTAGAATGATTCAGTTGTAAACATATGGGATCGACAGAGAGAGAGAGAGAGAGAGAGAGAGAGAGAGAGAGAGAGAGAGAGAGAGAGAGAGAGAGAGACAGAAATCTAATAACGGAATGTTCTCAAGGTGTTAGTTTATTCATATTTTGATGTCCTGGACATGCAAAGAGTTTCAAATGTCCAGTCTATCACATAGCAACAGGCTCTTAAAAGAGTTCACTATCACTTAAACCTACTTTATTCTCCTATTCCCATTGTACCTATAATGAAATATGAGACCATTTCTGCAAACATCTATCGCAACTAACATGAATAAATAGAATAATAAGCATTTTTATAATATTTTATGCAAGAGTGGTTAGTGAAACTCATGTGAATGTACACTTAAGAATTTTTATAATAATTATTGGAGAAACATAAAATCATTAATTTACTAATTATTCTTTAACCATAAATTGCAGTGACTCGTGTAAGTTTATGTTGTAACGATATGTTTTAGTTAGAACTTTTTATATGAATATCCATTTGGAAATTCTTGATTTCTGATAGGACTATAATGACAATATAAAAACAAATATATGTGTAATTTTTTGATTGGCCAATCACAAAATTAATAGAGAAGTAACGATAGTTACGGAAAATCAATAATGTTCAGCTGGATATATGTTCTTTAATCTTGTTTAATGACGATGGAAAAATGTCGCAATGAATATAAAAGTTTTGTAACGGAAAATCAATAAACTTCAAAAAGAGTTACTCGGTATTCGTAATAGTGATGAGTGGACGTGCAAAAGTGAAGAATTTTAAGTAATTAACAGAAATTATATTATAATTGAAAATAAGGATTTATCGATTTGTTGGAGGTAACCTACAGTGATTGATTAAGAAAGAAAGTTCGAGTAAAATGTAATCCAGATTATACAATCAAATTATATATTTAATCAAATTCAATTCAGAGATACAATTGGTGACTTGAAGAAACTGAGCCACACAAACTGACGACATGTGAAAGAATTGTGCTTGCAGTGAAGAAATACCGCTACATATTGCACCCAAACGTGTGGCTGATTACGTTGGAGAAACAATGCGACCAGAAATCACCACAACGTGGCTACCTAGTGTCATCCCAAGGATCTTAAAATACATTACAATCTATTTTATCTGGTATCCTTTAAATATTTATGCAAATAAGATCAATGTACTTAATTACCTGGTGTTGCCTGTGGTTTCACGGTTTATACTATCTACAACATTTAGTTGCACTTAGTTTCCACTTGCACATGAGCCCTTTGTTTCTTAGGAGACTGCGTATTGTACAAGACACTTAAAGATATAAGATTAACTAAATCTCACAGGACACTAAGAGCTAATTAAAACACTCAGGGCTATGCAGACAAAAAATATAGAGTAAACATACCAAGAAAAAACCATGGTTTGTAATGATTTCTTGTTAATGTAGCGGAGTGACTTCCAAATTGTCACATGTGGATTACCTTTCGGCTATTTATAGAGAAAATCGCACTCAAAAGAAATTACAATTTAAGTAGTGTTTATTCTTACTAACCAGCGCACACACAGCTACTAAGAAAATAGAAAAACAAAATAAATAACACTTCAATGTGTTATTACTTAATTATCGATATCAGAGAGGAGGTCATTGAACATTATAGGAATGCTGTTCCTTTGTTACTTCGTGAGGTGAAAACATAAGCAATTATTCTTATGTTGGCAGTGTTTGAGCTACTACATTATTGTTGGTCTTGCAAGCTTTTGAAAACATTATGTACATAATGTGTAATGTAATGGTGTAATTCCTAATTCTGAAGTGCACAGTAATTTTAGCTGTAAGGTTTTCTATGTTATGTTTGGTCGAAATTGATAGCAACACTATAGAAGCATATGAAGAATAGACACACACACTCAGTTTTATATATAGGAAGATTGCATACTTTATTAGCATGAAAATCAGAAATAAAAAATTCATAAAAATACTGTTGTCTTTCTTTTTTCTCTTATGTACTTGCTGTTAAATTTCATTGTTATCTTTTGTACAAATTATTGCTTTATACGTAAAAGTGTGCATAACTTATTGTTGCAGAAGAAAGAGTTTCCAGAAAACTTGTTTCTCCCTTCCTTAGCTGGACAATATCCCATTGAAAGAGAAGCACTTGTAATGATTCCATTAAGAGCCATGCTGTTGTATTCAGGAGGTTCTTGGTTCGAATTTCGAAAACACAAACTGCCTGAAACATCTCATGATTTTCATTAGTGTTAAGTTGCTTTTCTCAACCTTTTACTATCCTTATCTACCCTTTAACATTTGTAGGTTACGTAAAATGTAATAACAAAATCTACATTTTATTTTCCCATGCCTTTCTTTACACATTCTTCAATTGACTATTCTCAGAGAACCTTATTCCTCTATCTACTTTATGATAACTGAGACAAGCATTTGCAGGAATTCCTTTGTAAGTTCAGTGGGAAGGGGAAAATACAGTGAGCTTAAGAAATGGTCAAATCCTTTAAGAGTTGGTGGCTATGTGATTAAATTGAGATTCTATTCTCTTTGCATGTCCAGGACATAAGTAAACAAATAACGACCTTCTACTTGCGAAAAGTATAGGTACTAGAAATTTCAAACAAAGAAAAATGAATGCATACCTCGGTAATGATTCACACTATATATGAAGATATGCCCGGAAAAACGGGCTAACCCTCAAAATAAACAAAAATTGCGATACTTTTCCTGTGTTGATCTATTCTCCAGCAATCATATAACGCTAAATAGAGGCAGGTGAAGTTCTTGCGTTTCCTGATATACTTTTCATATAATGTCAAACACTGGTTAACCTGTTCATGCTCTGTGCCTGTCATCTAGTGGCAGTCATGGTAACTAACATAATAAACAGGATAACCAACAGAACTACAAACGTTTTAAATGATTGTATCCTTTCAGTTTAACTATCATTATATTTTATGAAACCAGCATAGTTTTGGTTATAAGAATAAAGCGATACATGGAAAATAGACAAGTATTTAGTCCACTTCATAAGTAATAACTACCACAAACCGTAGTGCTTCAACAGTGCGTTATGTTGGTAATCTCTACCTTAAATGTAAACAATGGCGGAACTAGTACCTGTTCATACATTTTTGCCTTGTGATCGTGACTTCCCTATAGAGAAAAAGAAGAGGCAAGCAGCTTACATTTACATTCCAGATCAGTGGATGGAGCTAGTAAGAAAAACCATTGTAAAGAATCCTTTTCATGTTTTCAAAATGACAACTAACATGTTCATCTCTGCAAAGCCTCTTCTCGACAAAGTACAGAAAAGAACAGCTTCAGAATCTGGGCAAAAGGTACTCTTGAGCAAGGTGACTTGCATGAAAGTATTTAAAGACCACCCCTTTAAGTTATATTTTAAATACACTTACGGTGGTATTGAGGATTACGACACTGGGCATTCGAAGGAAAATAATATCTGGCAAACCATCCCTTATGTGACATTTCCTCCAAAATATAATGGTCCAAGACCTATAAATCCTGAAAAATTAAAGGACTTACAGGATCTGATGAATTACATCCCACCAATTTATCATGACTACTATAAAACTCTTAAATCAGACCACAGCTTCTGAGAATATTACTGATGGAGCATTTTTTTATCAGCCTGACTACAGCTAAAAGCTTGTACCTGGTTTCCAAAATGATATACTTAATGAAAAGTTGAATAAACTAAATGTACCATGTATAAATAAGCCAAAAGACACCTATTAGTTTCACTTAAAATTGTAAAATGTATATAGAATAAAACTTAAGTAAAAGCTCACAAAGGTTTTCACTTTATATTCATTATTTTATTTTAATTGTTATTAGATCAATCATGTTTTGGGTTCTATTAAGGATAACCCTGATAATATATAAAAGCTCACAAAGGTTTTCACTTTATATTCATTATTTTATTTTTATTGTTATTAGATCAGTCATGTTTTCGGTTCTATTAAGGATAACCCTGATAATATATACTGTATTCTTGAGACTCATATTCTCAGAAATAAAATAAAATAATGTTAACAATTTCTTTCAGGCTCATTCACAAAACACTTGTTTTCTCCATTTTTAAAAAATGTGGGTTAAACTGTTTTTCTGGGCATGTCTTCATATATTGTATGGTTTAACAAGAACATCATCTATGCAGTAAAATGTTGTCTTTAATGGTTTACCAGCTACACAAACTTCAGAATAAAAAGGACTTCTGGTAATATTTCTAAAAAATTCAACATGCACATTTCATTTCTCATGAAAAGATCTGAATTATATGCTACTTTGATCAACATGGTCAGAATCATTTTTTAGAAAAACAAAATTTTCGGAAAATTATCCATGTAACAGTTAGTCTGGGGAAGGGGGATTTTCTTTAAAATCTTGTCACATCCTCGGGAGATGCTGCACTTAAATACCAAATTTGATCAGAAAAACTATTTGTAGTCGGTTTATTGAAACTCGTCACTTTATTATATTATCGAGAGGCTAGTTTTGGAAACCTTTTGCCTCCATTTTTAACCTCTTTCCAACTGGCACTCCTCTCTCTGGCGGTGGAACTATGAACTTCTTTGTCAAATTATCTACTGGTGGGATTTCGAAGTTCACTACGCGGTCGTTATTTTTCCATATGAATATGTTCTCCCATGTTGTCAGTTTATTTTCGTTTATCACTCTATTAATAATTTTGGATTTGGATTAATGTCATGATTTTCATTCCAGAAATGAAATGCTACTTCTGACTTATCTTCTTGTTTCAATCTGATGTTTCTAAAGACTTCTTTGACTCAGGGTTTTAGATTTCTCTTAGTTTGACCTATATTTTTCACAATCTTTGCAACTTATTTGGTATATTCTGGATCTGTTAACTGATGGGATTTTGTATTTTATTTTTTAATTTAGCAATTTTAAAATTGAGTGTCCGTTAGTAGGTGCCAAGATGATATTTTGTTCCTTAGAGATCTTTTTTAAATTTATTAAATGTTTTTGGGTGAACATGCGAATGAAGTGAATATACTGTTGTTTTATTTTTGTTTTGTTAATGTGGTTGCTTCCTTAATGATTTTCTTTAGTTTAGCTTTGCTAATTTTCTTAAACACCAGACTTTTGTTGTATCCATTTTCTTCTGCTATGTGTAGTATGGCTTTTTGTTCTTTGAATTATTCTTCTTTATCCATGGATATGTTGACTAGTCTGTATGTAAGGCTGTTTATTATTGCATGCTTATGTATAATTGGGTTGCAGCTATTGGTTTTTTTATGTAAGAGAGCTGCCCATTGATTTCCTTTTCTATTGTGAATTTTATAGACCTTTCTTGCAGATTGAGTAATTTTAATCCATCATCTAAATGTTTATTCGGCACTATTGCAAAGATGTCGTCAACATATCTATACCAAACTTTGAAGATTCATGGGAAGGCCTTTTTAATTTGTGTATCAAATGCACTCATAAATAATTTTGCCAAAAACGGTGAAAGTGGGTTGCTCATTGATAACCCTGATTTCTGCTTGTAATGTTTTCCAAAACCGTAAATGAAAGCAGCTCGTTTCAAACCTGCAAGATTATTAGCTGAATCATGTGTTTGTAATATCGTAGTTCTTTCAATTTCATTGCATTCTTCATGTTGCTGTGCAGTCCGATTAGAGCAAAAATTAGCTTGTTTTATAGCATTTCGAGTTCTTCAACTTAAATTGCTGCGCCCGCATCTTATAGATGGTATATCTTGATAACCAATTAACCAGAGATAAATTTAGGAACTTTGAAATAACCTAATTGAGAGCTCTCAACCAGTTAAAGTTTCTAATTGTAGAAAAAGAAAGTATCAAATTTCCAGCTCATAAATTATAAAGTTGCTAACTAAATTTCAACTGTTCTCTCTTCATACTGTGATTTGACTCTCTTTTGTTTTTTATGATTTTGTTTTAACCTTCAGAATAACCTTCCTCAGACTGCATATCAATTTCAAAAAAGAAAAATGTTGTTTTTCCGTTTTTCTGTGCAATTTTAACATTTTTTCTCTTCCTGAGAACCTCCCTCACATTTAAGCTAATATTTAAAAGAAAGAATTAGCCAAATTGGTCCAGCCATTTCAAAGTTTTGCAGTTAGAAAGATTTACAAATTCATTTTTATTATGTAGATATGGTTAGTGAAATAGCTTTGAAGACTTTGGCAAGGAGTGGAATATCTTTCTACGTTGTAATGTTTTTGTTTGTCAAAAATAAAAGAAGATGTATGTATTCCATAAGGGTGTGCATGTGTACTTTTATATTTAGCAAATAACTTGGTCCGTTATCACTTCAGGGTTTTTTCTCACCTTTTAAACCTTCCTTGGACTTATACTGTCCAGCAATGCAAAGAAGGTCCCTGAAAGGAATGTGCTGCCTTACACAGTGGGACAAGGACAGCGAATGTGTGTGTGGCAGAGAATGCCTGCTACACAAGGTGCAGAGCCGTTAAGAAAACATGCACCCTATTGACTCTCTACTCTAAAACCTAGAAGATTCATTCACAAAAGTAGAAGCCGTCAGAATGTTTTTGAATGGTCTGTAACTGTACTGACATGGGGTGTCATAAACCTTTGCCAACCCCCCTGCATCTCAGGCCTTGGAACTTAAATCTCCTGTGGAGGACAGCAGAAACATTTCAAAACCAAAATCAGACTAACAAACATCAATTCATTTTTATACATATATAGATGTTGCATCTGTTAAATCATTTCATATGTTTTTTGTGTTCTTGTACATTCTCCAATATCATATATTAATAACTTAGCTATAAGAGAACAGTTGTAAAATGGTTCATTTCTATGTCTAACAAACTAAAAAAATCTGAAATAAAAGGTATGTCTACATGTTGGGGTACAAACCATGAACTATTGTCTTGCTTCCCAAAGTGTGGGTTTTGCCTCTGAACAGTTACTAGGAAGAAAATGGTGAAGCAACCCTGATATACAACATAGATATTGGTTGTGTTAAAATCATAATTCCATTTTATTGTATGTTCCCCAAAGCCATGCAGTTATTATTTGAGCTGCAAGAGCGTGTTAGATGCTATGTGATATTCATCCATCTTTTGTCATTCTGGGTTAATGTAGCCATAGAAGTCTTCAAAGTGAAGACAGGTTAAAATGACGACCATGACATTGTACATATACAACCAGGGCTGATTTAGTTTTCATATCCTCAACTCATGGAATGTCTGAATGATACTTACCTGCATAAAGTGTATATTTAATTTCTTTAAAGACAGTACAATCACATCGTGGATAAGCGGTATACTGTTACTGCTAACTACTGTTGTAAAATATACGATGGGGTCATTAAGGAAGAAAATTGTCAACTAAAGAGCATACATTTCTCAAATGGGATGGATTTCTCAACAGAATAATCTACTTGCTGCTCATGCCATGAAGACTTATGAGGCAATCATTGAATCAGGTACAGAGATGACTGGCACATCCACCTTATTCACTTGACCTAGCGCTGTGTGCCTTCTACTTATTTCCTACAGTGAAAAAAGAGCTTTAGGATCATTTTCATTGTGATCATGGGTTAAAACTTATACTTCAGGAATATTTAACAGACTATCCAAAAGGGCTTCAGAAAGTATTTTGGATGGTTAATGGTATACTGGAACAGTATTGTGTCCAAGGGAGAATACTTCAAAGTTTTGTAAAAGAATTTAAATAAAGGAAACAGTATTTTCCATTAAAATAACTGCAGTTACTTTTTGGCACTTTCTCATATAATCTATTTCCAACCTTACAGAAAAATAATTTATATATTTTTATTATATAAGTATTCCTCTATGATATAATAGCCTCTGTTTAGCACAGAGATATTTAAGCTGCTCCATTTGAATTTTCCAAATGGTGCAGTACATTTAATTTCTGAGGGGACTTTGTTACACCATATTTGAAGCTGAGCACATACAGAAGATAACAGGCAGGTGTGATCTTCTGCTGTTATAATTATTTACAGGTTCTGGCAGAACAATCTGATTATTATTGACAGTCTTTACCTGTCCCATTGTTATTTACTGAAGACGTGTTGACTAGCACAGTGTCTCTGTCCCACAATGCCATATACCTTGCAATAGAGCATTACAATGCTTAGCATCATTCTTAATACTATACAGATTGTCCTGAAATAAGGACAGACATGGAGTGTATCCAATAGATGATAGGAAGGAATGTACAGAGTCTGACACTGAAAACAGACTGTCACGGAACAGCTATTGCAGTACAGTAAAGTTGTTAGTGACTTCCCGGAAGGACTGTTTCACCTTACCCCGGATTGACAACACCCTGGACATGCTAGCTGGTGCACAGTGGTTCTCGACCCTGGACCTGAAGTCGGGCTACTGGCAGGTAGCTCTAGACCCGAGAGACGAGGAGAAGACCGCATTCTCGACAGGTCAAGGGCTTTGGCAGTTCACAGTTATGTCCTTTGGCCTCTGCAACGCACCAGCTACCTTCCAATGCCTCATGGAGTCAGTGATGACAGGACTGACTTACGACGCCTGCCTGCTATACCTGGACGACATCATCATCGTCGGGAAGACTTTTGAAGACCATCTCGAGAATCTGAGTAAGGTGCTACAGAGACTTCAGGCGACCAACTTGAAGCTGAACGCAAAGAAGTGCCAGCTCTTCCGCAAGGAAGTGAACTACTTGAGCCACATAGTCTCAGCAACCGGAGTGGCCACAGCCCCGGAGAAGACACAGGCTGTGAGAGATTGGCCTCGCCTAAAGGATAAGAAAGAGTTGCGCAATTTCCTGGGGCTGTGCAGTTATTACCGACACTTCGTAAAGGGGTTCTCCAACATCGCCAAACCCCTCACCTGCCTGACAGGAACACCGGCCTTATGTGTGGATGGAGGACGCCGAAGACGCTTTCCAGCACCTGAAGAAGACACTGTGCAGTGCTCCAATTTTGGGATTTCCACAACCAGGTGGCGCCTTCATTGTGGACACCGATGCCAGCGACCATTGCATTGGAGGCGTCCTATCGCAGATCCAGGACGGCCATGAGCGGGTGATAGCCTACTACAGCAAGACGCTATCCAAGGCAGAGAAGAACTACTGCATCACCCGGCGAGAATTATTGGCGGTAGTAAAGACCTTGGAGCACTTCCACAAGTACCTGTACGGTCAGCCATTGCACCTGAGGTCTGACCATTCCGCCCTAACCTGGCTATTGAGCTTTAGGAACCTGGAAGGCCAGACAGCACGTTAGGTCCAGAGGCTGCAGGAGTACGACTTCACCTCGGAACATCGTAGAGGGAAGAGCCACGGTAACGCTGACGTCATGTCCCGAAGACCCTGTCCAGAAGAGTGCGGCCAGTGCACAAGAGTGGAAGGGAAGGAGCATGCCGCAGCAGTCCGAGTAGTCACGGCAGTGCCTGCGGATGGCTGGGATAGCACAGGCCTGAGGAGGGAGCAGCTGGCGGACGCAGACTTGGGGCCACTCTTGAGGGAAGTGGAGGCAGGGACAAGACCAACCTGGGAGGACATCGCACCGAGGAGCGCCACCTACAAGTCGTACTGGGCCCAATGGGACTCGTTGAAGACCAGAGAGGGCGTGCTGTTCCGGGTATGGGAATCACCCAATGGGAAGACGCAGAGAGAACAGTTGGTACTTCCCCGGAGTAAGGTCCCGGAAGTCTTGGAGGAAGTGCATGCCGGTACTTCAGGAGGACACCTGTGAGCGAACCGGACGATTGACAAACTACGACAGCGCTACTACTGGCTGAGGCTCCGAGCAGACGCTGAGAGATTGTGCCGTCAATGTCATGTGTGCGCAGCAAGTCGCGGCCTCCAGACTAGGAGCCGGGGTCGCATGCAGCAGTATAACGTCGGAGCGCCATTCGAACGGATCGCCGTCGACATAGCTGGACCATTTCCGATGTCCGACCGAGGCAACAAGTACCTAATGGTGGTCTTGGGCTACTTCACCAAGTGGCCGTAGGTGTATGCCATCCCGAACCAAGAGGCAAGGTCAATCACAGACTGCCTCGTGGAGCAAGTGTTCTGCCGATTTGGGGTGCCATTAGAGCTGCACAGTGACCAGGGCACCAATTTTGAGTCCAACCTGATGAAGGAGGCACTACAAAGGCTTGGGGTGAACAAGACCCGCACGACGCCTCTATATCCCAAGTCGGATGGCATGGTCGAAAGGTACATCAAGACCTTAGAAGAACATCTGAGGAAGGTCGTGGCCAGCCATCAGCGAGACTGGGACGTCAAGGTGCCACTGTTCTTGCTGGCCTACCGTTATCTTGAATGCCCTGTTTTCAAAGTTTCTCGAGAAGTTTATGCCTCCATACTGAATCGTATGCTTTTTCAAAATCAATGAAAACTGATAGCGTATCTTGATTTTTGTTGAAAGATTCTTTGACATCTTGGGATAGTTGAATTGTATTTTCTTTAGTAGATAAGTGTTGTCTGAATCCTGTTTGAGCAGTTGTTAATATGTTAGATGTCTGCCGCAGACGAAACGTCTGGGAAGGTGAAGAAGGAGCCCAGTAGACCACGGCCCACAAGCCCGGTTAATACTTTATATTATACTTATGAAGTGTTCCCTGATACTTATGTGTTTTGAACGAGAACCAATTATTGGATTTTCTGCTAGATTCTTGGCAGCCTGATTATCATTTAGGATTATATGCAGGTGTGTCTAGCTCGGCTTTAAGCGTTGGGCGCGTATCCAACCTGAAGAGATTTGTATCGTCACAGGAATTCTCTGGCTCATTCTCATTGTTTTCTTCCCATATATCCATCTCCAAGTCTGAAGTGTCACACTCATCAACTTCTGGATCATGATTGACAATGAGTTCTTTCAAAAACCTCCTTATTGCATGTGTATACAGATGTATTTTATCTTGACAGGAATCCTGCGCGGTAGGGATGAGTAGCAACTGTGGTGGGGGTAGTGCACCTATCGCCACAATGCGTAACACGCGTAAGATTACAAGAGAGGAGTGCTGTGGATAAGGTATCTAAAAACAAATCTCACTCTCGAAACCAGTATTGCAGCTCTTATAAACTAAGTTGTTATTCTTACTATGGTAGTAATCTCCACGCTTTTGTTGGATCTTAAATAGTACATAGGCTTTCGGAACAAAACCCTGTTCTCCCCCAGCAGGCATGATAACCAACTGTCGGCCTTTTGACATCGCTGCAGAGTCCCTGTAACAAATTTCACTCCTGGTATGTGCTGAACTTATTTAAGTATCATCCATATAAACTATATAAACTTCACTGTGATATCTCTGAATATTTCGTAAATACTTAAGCCTTTTTGGCCGTGTGGTACGAGGTTCGATTAAAATTTGTCTGTCACGCTTAGTGTTTTTTTTTTTTTTTTTTTTTTTCATATGTATAAATCCTAGCTTTAAAAGAACTCTTCTTAATGTTCAGACACTGCCTTGGAAGTCAATAGAATTTTGAAGCTTCATAAGCAATTTCTTCAGAGTTGGTCTTTGTTTTTCTGTGCTTTAAAAATTATTCATAGTTCACCTAACTACTTCTGAATTAAAACATCCAAATCAGATTTTGTGAATGTTCTTAATCTTTGTTTACTGGGCATAGAGAAGGACGTTGTTGCACTAGCACCAATGGCTTTTTCTTTCCTTAACTCAAATAAACTGCTTTCAGACGCAACTGTTGCCTCAGATGCCCTTTCCCAGATTTTTGTAGCAGACCTAGGCCATTGTTCCTTTTTATAATTCTATACATATTGGTTATTATTTCTCGTGTTTTTATAAAAACACTTTAGCTCCACTTACAATTAAAATTAGGAAATGTTTCAAGGACCACGCGTCCCCATCATCAGCTGATATTAAATATTCCTGAATAAATAAATACTTTTTGAAAAAACACAAAATTTGCAATACTTTTTGAACACATGTCATATTTGATGTTACTAGACACACAGGTCCAGAGAACATTATTCCGAAGGTGCAAACAGGGCAGTACCTCTCTCCCTCAAGTGAAGTAGCTTATATATATATGGCTTTCCACTTTTGTGGCCATGAAGGGAGAAGCAGAACAATGTCTTCACACCTGTGAGTACTCTTCCTCAGGCTTACTATAAAATGTCTTTTATTAATTTTTGTGAGGTTAGTTTCAACACAATCTACACCTTATGCACTGTATAAACAGAATGTACACAGAACGACATCATATTACACTCTTATTTCTCGTGCAAAGTGTTTTATATATATATATGAGGGCTATCCAGAAAGTAGATTACGTTTTGGAATAAAAAGTAAACAAAGTATAGGAAACAAATTTTATTATATACAGATGAAAGCCACACTCAAATACTACTTTTCGACATAGTCACCATTCAAATTAAGGCATTTATCGTAGCGATGTACGAGCTTGGAAATTCCTTCGTCGAAAAATTCGGCCGCCTGCGCCTTCAACCACTTCGTTACCTCTTCTTGCAGCTGTGCGTCGTCATCAAAACGCTGCATAGCCAGCCACTTCTTCATTGCTGGGAATAGGTGGAAGTCGCTCGGTGCCAGGTCGGGACTGTACGGCGGATGAGGAAACAACTCCCACTTAAAAGATTCAAGAACTTCACGAGTGACATTTGCCGTGTGGGGCCGGGCGTTGTCGTGAATCAACAAGATCTTAGAGCTCAACATTCCTCTGCGCTTGTTTTGAATGGCTCTTCTGAGTTTTTGGAGAGTTTGGCAATACCTTTGAGAGTTTATTGTAGTGCCTCTTTCCAGGAAGTCCACCAAAATCACACCTTTTCTGTCCCAAAAAACAGTCGCCATCATCTTCCTTGCCAACATTGTTTGCATGCATTTCTTGGGTTTTTGGGGAGAACTTGTGTGCCCCCACTGCATTGATTGCAATTTCGTTTCACAGTTCATGTGTTTCACCCATGTTTTGTCACCAGTAACGATGCGATCGAGTAAAGAGTCACCATCCTTATGGTAAACGTCCAAAAAGTTCAACGCTGCAGCCATTCGCTGATTTTTGTGGTCCTCTGTCAAGATTTTTGGAATCCATCTTGCACAAAACTTGTGGTAACCAAGCTTTTCACTGATGATTTCGTGCAACAAACTTCGCGAAATTTGTGGAAAACTCAAAGAAAGTTCCGTTATTGTGAACCTTCGATTTTCACGGACTTTAGCATCGACTTTTTCGACAAGTTCGGCAGTCACTATGCTGGGTCTCCCACTTCGATCTTCGTCGTGAACATTGGTTCGGCCATTTTTAAATCTGATGACCCACTGATGCACTCCACCTTCAGTGATAATGTTGTCCCCATACACTTCACAAAGCTGCCGATAGATTTCTATCGGTTTACAGTTTTTTGCAGTCAGAAACCTTATTACTGCACGCACCTCGCAGCTCGCGGGATTTTCAATTAACGCAGACATTTCAAACCGTCACAGTATCTGAACGGAGCACAGCACGAACCTCTCACTAGCACGGCTAGATGCCGACTGAGCTGCGCAACGCTCTGACCCCAAGATGGCCGCGCTAGCCCCGCCCCTAGCGGAAACAGACGGAAACGTAATCTACTTTCTGGATAGCCCTCGTGTATATATATATATATATATATATATATATATATATATATATATATATTTCTGTAATACAACTGAGTATTACATGCAAAAGTCTGCTGGCTTAATAATAATTATGATACTTTTATTGTAAACAATAGTCTTTTACAAGAGCATCTGACACTGTCATATCTGTATACATTGAAACAGAATACAAGTTTGTAGCTGCACTCTGCAAGGTCATCCTCACAAAGGTTGCAACTTCCACTAAGGAGCTGTAAATATTAGATTTGTAAGTACGTTTTGTTACAGTTTATGTACCAGCTCATAAATACTGGAAGAGTATTACTTTGTGATCCAACATTGGTTTGGTTTCTGATATGAATAAATGAATGTTTATTTCTCATCTCCCACTTGAACTGATCGTTATATGCAGGTGAATCTATAACAACTTTATAACAGACTAACTTTCATTATATCTAGGGCTAGGATGGTCATCTAATGTCAACTTTTTCTTTTTTATTAAATAAAATTTTAAAATAATTTTGAGTTGAACTAATACTCAATGCTCCACTTATTGCTAATATTTACCTAGAACACGTTTCGTTAGGATCTTCTAACATCATCAGCTGTTGTCGACTAATGGACGTTGGTTTGGTGAACTCATTGGAGGCGATAGGTGCGTCTCTGTCGGTATCTTGATGAACTTGAAGTTTGGGCTTTCTTCAATGGTAGTGTCGAAATTAAACAATTTTCTTTCATATTTCTTTATGAAGATTTTTTTCCCACTTGGTTAATGCAGCTTGACCTTGGACACTTTTTAATAAGTGGATTTCTCATTCTATATCATGATTCTCATTCTATATCATGATTCTCCTTCCAAAAATGGTACGCTACTGCCAATTTATCTATTTCTTTGTTCCTGATGTTCCTAAAATGCTCTTTAAGCCTAATGTTCAAGTTCCTTTTTGTTTTTTCTATGTAAAAGTTGTCACAGCGTTTGCAGTTTATCCGGTACACATCTTATTTTGTCTGTGGGTATCTCCTTTGTATTATGTGATTTCAAAAGGTGTTTTACATTTGATTTGTTTTGTGGGGCCAAAGTAATATTGTGCTCTTTGAAGACTTTTTGGAAAAGGTGCGTACCTCTGGGATGATATGTAAATTTTCTGTATGAAGTTTCATTGCTGATTGGGGAAAGAGTAGTTACTAGTTTGCATCTTTCTTGTTTTTTGCATATATCAATTTTCTTTTTGACTAATTCAGCACTGAATCAATTGTATTCTGCAGTGTGAATGATATTGTACTCTTTGATATATTCCATCCTGTTTAACGGTACATTAACCAGCCTGTAAGTTAAACTGTTGATAACAGCATGCTTGTGTTGTCTTGAGTTATATCCATCTGCTTTTATGAAACTTTCTGTGTGTGTTTCCTTCCTTACACATTGGAAAATTTTAAATATTATTTTCCCGGTAAATTAGTAGGAGATCTGATATACAACTAGAATCCACCTTCTGTGGCGGCTTACTATGCAGGACGTACTAAGTCCCAGGCTTCATAGCTTAATAACTATTAGGTCAATTAATGTAAATTAAGTACTTACAACTTATTTAAATTAGTTAAGTGTGGAAATGTGAAAGAATCTGATGGTGATTTGTGATTTGAATGTGCAATAAAATGCCTAATATGTATATAAATGAATTGACATTTGTTAGTCTCACAGAAACTCAAGAATAGCTGAACCGATTTGCCTAATTTTGGTTTTGAAATATTTGTATAAGTTCAAGAAAAGTTTAAAAGGTGAGAAAAGAAAATGTGAAGTGATGGACTGGGTTCTTAGCTAATTATAAAGGTACACATGCAAACGTTTATAACACACATGCCTTCTTTTATTTTCAACACACAAAAGCAATACAAAGTACAAAGATAGTTTATTAAATCCATATTTTATTAAATAATGTTTATCGTTTGTTATCAAGGCTGAAATATTTTATGTAGCATGGTGATATATACCTTTCGAAGATTTAAATACAAAATTAACTTCTGAATGCACGGTAACACTTGAAATATTTGACCACAAACAATTGTTGTTAAATGCTGGTGAATCGTTGGATACCTTCTTTATAATTTGTATTTACGAATGTGAATTGAATTGACACAAAATTAATTGAATTACTATGTGATTCCGATGATTCCAATGCATTTACTTTTTGATTCCAAGCATCTACAATTTCCCGAGATTTGGCCTTTGCGATGACCATAAATAAATCGCAAGGGCAGTCTGTGGAAGTTGACAGAATCAACTTGGAATTTCCCTGTTTCTCTCATTGCCAATTATATTTCGCATGTTTGCACGTCGGAAAACCATCATCTTTATATATTTACACACCACAAAAAATATTGTTTATCAGAAAGCTTTATATTGGTTAACTTAATTGTAACTGAGTTTTATTTAAATTTCTCCTCCAATTGCAGAATAAATAACTAATCTGATTATTTAAGTTAATTGATGGAAATTAATCATTCCTTCACACTAGCCATGTGTAGGCTAAGGTTGGATCGAAAATCATGACATTGATCCAAAGCAAAAATTACTAAAGGGAGTGATAAACCAAAATAAACTGACAACATGGGAGAACATATTTTTATGGAAAAATAAGGACCAAGGACTAAATTTTGAAATCCCACCACTAGGTAATTTGACAAAGAAGTTCATAGTTCCACCGCCTGAGAAAGAGAGTAGAGGACACCAACATTAGCTAGGGAGAGGTTGAGAATGGAAGCGTTGGCTTCCGAAACTAGTCCCTCAATAATATAAAAATGTAAATGATGAAGTATCAAAAAATTGACTACAAATAGTTTTTTCTTTTTCCAGTTTAAGAGCAAGGTTACTTATACTTCCAGATTCAGGCATTGATTAGGAAGCAAGCAGGTGCAAGTATTAAAAAAGCATCTGTTAAGATTCTTGGCATTTAAAAATTCAGAGTGCAAAATTCTGCAAGAATCATCTTTTAATAGGTTTTAGGCCTTCAAAAAAATGGGGAGGTGGTCATAAATGTAAAGGTTAGAGGCTCAACAAGTGAGTGTCAAGCCTCGACCTCTGCAATCACATTATTGTCCATTGATCTCTCTGTTGTAAAATTGTGGAAACAGTATAATGAAAGGTTGTTGTTAACATCAAAGTAAAATATGATTATTATTAATCAATATTTTGCAGAGTACAATCTCAGCTTTGGTTCACCATCAGTTGAATGATCCAAACGTCACAGTTAAATTTTCACTTGACTCTGAAGAAAAACCTTGTACTGCCAATAAATGCCAGGCCAAATTGCTTACTATAGCAGATATTGATACCAGTAATAAACCTTGACATTAATTTTACTATTTGTCAAGTATCATCCACACTGAATACCTACATCTTTGCCTGAAATGAAGTGGAGAGCAGAAAGGGGCCAATGAGCTAGCCTCATTTTTGTATCATTGTCTGATGAGCACTACTTTCCTGGCAAATATGGAAACTATGTAGATGGATGTGCCCAATAAAATAACTTGACTGTCTTAAGCATATTAAGCTGCATGGCATTTGAATAATGGCCCATGTCATTCATTCATTTATTATCTGCTTAAAAGAATATAAAACATATTCAAAGCATCGTCAAGTTAAATATGTGCAACCAGAAAATCATATAGTTTAATATCTACATAAACAAGTTCTAAAATAACCTAATTACAATAATAAATCATAAGCCATACACTATTACACTTACACAAATACTATTTATTTAGTCAATATTATCTAAGATATTCATCATATAATAGAAACCTTCCATACAATATTTCTTTAAATTTTTTCTTGAATATTTTAAGATTATGAATATTTTTCAGATAGGTAGGGAGTTTATTATACAGTTCATGAGCTGCAGCAGTAGGTCTGGTTTTATATAGTTCTAATCTGTGTTACTGTAAATGAAAGTTTGTATTTCCTCTGGTGTAGTGCTCATGTATTTGTTTATTTGTTTTGCCTTTATCTTGCATGTTAAATAATTCTACTATTACTTCATATATGTAAAGTGAATATACAGTTAAAATATTTAGGTCTTTGAAGGTTTGACTACAAGAGTCTGTTTGTTTCATTCCCATAATTAGTCTTATTGCTCTTTTTTGGAGAAGGAATACTTGGTTAGTGTGTTTTTTAGCACAACGTCCCCACACTGTTAACCCATATGATATATGCGAGTATATCAATCCATAATATAACATTGTCTGTGTTTACTATTGATGTGTCATCAGCATACATAAATATTTCCCCTCACTGATATTTGGAAGGTCATTGACATATATTATAAAAAGTAGGGGGCCAAGGACGGAACCTTGAGGCACTCCATATGTCACCAGTTTACTATTTGAATAGTATTCCGTGATATGTTGATTCCTAGCATGTGTTATTTTTACCTGTTGGGATCTTTGGCTCAGATATATTCTAATTAAATTGTTCGGAATTCCACGTATTACATAATGATTCAATTTATCTAGTAGGAGTTGATGTTCGACACAGTCAAACGCTTTTGAGAATTCCAGAAATATACAGCTATCGCTTTCGTTGTTATCTAGCTTATCTCTTATATGATCCATTATTTCTGATATGGCATTTTTTGTTGATTTGCATTTTCTGAAGCCGTATTGATAATTGACCAGAATTTCATATTTGTCTTGAAATGAAATGATTTGGTCGGCTATTATTCTTTCCACTAACTTGGAAAGGAACGAGATAAGCATTACTGGGCGATAGTTACTTATTTCACCCTTGTCTCCTTTTTTATGAATAGGAATGACAATATATTTTTTTAAACAGTTAGGAAATATACCTGACATAATGACCGAGTTAACTATATTTAATAACGGTTCTATCATGTAAGGGGTGCATTGCTTCAGTAAAGCATTAGAGATACCATCAGGCCCAGAAGAATTTTTGTTTTTCAGTTTTTTTATGGATTCAAGTAGTTCTTTCGTTATTTCTCTGAGATACATAGAATTGCTAAGTGGCTTTGTTTTGTATTGATATAATTTATCCCTGCCTTTATTTAATATCAGATGATTCACACTTTCTCAAAAGTAGAGATCAAATGAATTACTTATTTCCACTGGATCCTCAATTCTTAGTTGGCCTTTATTTAGATGAATGTTGGTATATTCGCCTTTGTTTTTCCCACATTCATTGTTAATATTGCTCCAGGATTTTTTGACTATATTGTTACTAGTACTAAGCATGCTTTTAATATGATTTGATTTTGTTTTCTTTAGTATATTTTTATACTCCTTCTTGTGTTTAAGGTATGCTACCTTACGTTTTTCATCTTTTTTGATTTTATATTTGCTGTAACATTGATTTAGTATTTCTTTGGCTTGCATAACATCCTGATTTATCCAGGGTTTATTAATGGGACCTCTCACTTCTTTGGTGGTTATAGGACATGCAATATCTAACTTTGAAGATATCATAAAATGTTTCCCATTTAGCATGAGTGCTAGCCTCGTGATATATGTTCTCCCATGTTTCATTAACCAGTAGGGAGCATAGACCTGTTACACTTGCTTCATTTATATCCCTGGCTTTGACATAGCATTTCTGACATTTTGGTGTATAGCAATCAATTTCTATACACTGAGCATAATGATCAGACAGGTGGTTTTTTATTATATTTGTCTGATACATGGTATAGGGGAGGTTTGTGATAATCTGATCTATTATAGTAGCTGTTGTATCTGTTACCCGAGTTGGCTCATCTATTGTGAGCTTTAATGTATACATATTTGTTTTGTCTAACAGATTTTTGTAATTACTACTATTTTCGTCTTTATTTATGTTTATGTCGCCAAGTAGTATTATGTTCTGGCCAGCCAGTTTAGCTAATGTAATTATTACATAAAAAAACTCGTTAGTATTAGCATTTGGTGATCCATAGCATGAGATAATTACCACTTTTTCTTCATTTAGGGTTATTTCTATATCTGATATTTCACAAACTTTATACTGCTATTTTGTATCCATTTTTTGGGTTTTGCATATAATATTTTGAGACAAAAATTGCAGTGCCGCCACCTTTATAGTTATGTCTACTATAATACGCTACATTTTTGTAACCTAACTGGCAGAGTTTTAGTTCGTTTTCCTTTAATCCATGTTCAGAGATAGCTAGAACATCCGATTTATTTTCATGCAAAAATACGGTAATTTCCTCAGTTTTATTTACAAGAAATTGTACATTTTGGTGTATAATGTTAAATTTTCTGTTTCTGAATATTTTACTGTTGGAGTGTACAGCAGACTGAGCCTCTAATGACTCAGTCCCTGTACCACGTTTTCCTGAATTGTTTCCACATAGTTAGATGTGTACCCTAGAGGGATAACAGGCAGGATCACTGTGTTATTACTCTTAATTGAGTTTACTATTTGACTTACCAGTAATTCCTTTCCAGTTAAGGTGCAACCCATGACCTGTATAATATTCCCTATCAATATTGTTTGCACTAATCAAGCTTGTATTCCTAAATTTACTACAAATGTTCATTATTTTATCGTTACACTTTTCACCAGCAATAGTTACACAAGAGCTCTCGTCAAGATCGTGTCTTTTTGGTATGTTCACAATTACTACATATATGTGCTGCAGTTTTATTAGGCACCTAGAAAGAGTTTTACATACAGTGCTCCCATTGTTTTTCGCTATATCCTTAGTTCCCCGAGTATGATCACCTGATCTTTTAAGGTTAGGCTTCCACATGAGTTTTCTATATTTCTGGTTACTTCTTCCATTGGTGCACCGGGCTTCACTACACTTTCTACTGCAGACTCTTGCATTTTGGTTGATAGTAACCCGCTCAATCTCCTACCATGGCTATCTGCGAAGATCTTGATGATGTTCTTTTTCGGTCTGGGTCTTTGTGTTGTACATGTTGTCTGCTTGCACTGTGGTTGTTTTGTGCCTCAGTATCCTCCATATTGTTGAGGCGTGCAACTATTTTGTGTTATTACTGTATTTCTTGCTGTTGCTATCTTTTGTTGCCTGTTCAGTCACGTCAGTCGACGAGGTCTTTCCCATGAATCTTCTTTTTTTGCGACTTCCACCTGCTGTGCTACTTTTAATTTCATGTTCTCATCCCGTAAATGTTTAATTTCTGCTCTTGCTTCTTTTAGGTCGTTTGTTAGCATTTCTATGATTAAATGCAGCGAGGCAATTCTTTCTCTCTCACCACTTCCACGTGTTGCCTTGGCATCCGGCATTTTTTGCTTCTTCTGGCATCAGCATATTTCAGCGTAACTATTATCTATCTCTTTCGCACTTCCATGACTGTCTTCATTTGTATGCATGAAAGGAGTGTTGTTGTTCCTTTTAATGGTACTTTCGCACTTATTAGCCTCACTTTTACTAATATTATCTTTATGATTATGTATGTATGTATTTATTGACTGCAATTGGGTACTACCCGGTGGCAGAGTTAAGAATACAGATCAAATTACAATTACTAGATTTACAACAATAACACAGTAAACAATACAAACATGATATTATTTTACTTTAGTCACTTAAAACATATCTAATTACTTCTCTATTTACATATTATATACCATTATAATTCAAAAGTTAAACTATAAACCATCTAGATTTTTTCTAAATTTCTTCAGCGACAGGGGACAGCCCTGAAAGACTGCTACAGGCAATTCATTCCATTCTTCAATGGTTCTATTAACAAAAGAAAATTTTCCTACGTCGGTTCTGTATCTTCTACCCTTAATTTTATACCTATGATCGTTTCGTCCATACTAATCCGGATTATCTAACCTTACACTAACGTCCACCCATGCCTTTACACCAGCATTAGCTTTGAATAATGCTACCAACCTATGTTTTCTACGCCTAATTCTTAATTTCTCCCATTTAGTCTCATCTCCTTTTATAGGCCCAAAATACTTGCCTCTTTTTATGAATTTTATTGCCCTCTTCTGTATTTTTTCTAATGGATCGATTTGGTTAGCTCTATACGGGTCCCAGCATGCTACTCCATATTCCATAACCGGCCGCACTAAGGCCTTGTAGGCAATTTCCCTGGACCTAGCGCTCCCCCTTTTTCAATATTCTCATTACGAAATGTAATGCCTTCCATGCATTCCGAGATGTGGAATTTACTTGTTCGTCCCATCCAGCAATACTTGCCAGGTACACTCCCAAGTATTTGCAGCTGTCCACCTGTGGAATTTGCACCCCTCCCATGTGATAGTTAACAATAATTTTGCCCTTAGTTCTACTAAAAACAATGGACTTACTTTTCTTGGCATTAATTGACATTTTGTTAGCCGCAGCCCAATTACAGATTTCATTTAAATCATCCTGAAGAGCGGTTTCATGCACTGTATTCCAAATTTTATTATAAATGATACAATCGTCTGCAAACAACCTTATCTGGCAGTTAATATTAACAGCAATGTCATTAACAAAAATGAGAAACAGTAAAGGCCCTAGTACTGAGCCTTGCGGCACACCCGAACTTACAGTTCCACTATCGGACAGCTCTTTACCTACTTTAACTTTTTGCGTTCTCCCTTTCAAAAAATGTTTAACCCATAATACTACGCGTTTATCAATTCCTGTATTAGCTAGCTTACAAATAAGCAAACTATGTGGCACTACATCAAAAGCTTTAGAAAAGTCAATTACCACTGCATCAGTTCTTCCCCCTGCATCTACCTCATCTGCCAAATCTTGAAATAATGAAGTAATTTGACTTTCGCACGAATACCCAGGTCTAAATCCATGTTGCGCTTCATTAAACCACCTTTTATTTTCTAACTCCTCTCGTATATATTCTGCAATTAAATGCTCCATTAATTTACATACTACTGAAGTTAGACTAACTGGCCGATAATTATTTATTTCTGTTTTATTACCCCCTTTATTAATCGGAACTATAATAGCTGTTTTCCAGTCTTCCGGTAAGGCACAGTTGTTAATTGACATGTTGAACAAGAGCATTAGATAGGGAATCATGGCCTCACCCCCAAGCTTTAATATTTCAGTAGGTATATTATCTGGTCCCCTTGATTTTCGGTTTTGCAGCATCTTAATCCTTTTGCGTAATTTGGGCGCCATTATTTGAAAAATCGTTTCTCCACTCTCCCCAATTTCCTGTTCGGAACTATCGTCGGATTTAAGAAAAACCGATACAAAATGTGAATTTAATATATTAGCTTTGTCCCTATCACTTAATACATCTATCCCATTAACGTTAAAATCTGGTATGCTCTCTTTATTTCCCCTGCGTCTTTTTACATAATTGTAAAATGATCTCCAACAATTATTTGTCCCGCTAAAAACGTTATCTAAGAATCGTTCCTGCGCTTGCAACTTTTCGTCTTGTAATTGTTTAGCTAATTCTTTAAATTTGTTAAGATGCCATTCTGATAGTTTCCTTTTATTATAAGCGTACCTAGTCTTTCTTTTAAGTTTCCTAATACATTTTGTATAAAATGCTGGATCCGCTTTATGTTTAATAACTTTAAAAGGTACGTGTTCTCTAATTGTTTCCAGTATAAGTGTTTTGAAATTAACCCAAGCTTCATTTACACTAGTGGCAGATTTTACAAATATCCCATATTTTTCCCGGAGAAATGTTTGGATAGCCTCCCCGTTCGCCCTATGGAAATCCCAACTAATTACTTGTTCCGTTTCAAACCGGTTTGTCATCCCTTTCCAGTTTAGGTCTAATTGCACACACTGATGGTCACTTATACCTGGCAAGACATCGCATGCAGAAAACAATGACTCAGGTTTGCATAAAAATACGTCCAGTAATGCTGATTGTCGAGTAACAGTTTTCACTACTTGAAATAACCCCTGCTCCCAAACCAGAAAGTTAACGAGCTTTTGAGCTTCACCTCCTATTAACTGTCCGTCCCAGTTTACATTTGGCAGATTTAGATCCCCTGCTAATATAACATTTTTTTCCCCTTCGGAAGAGATTTTCTCCACTAGTTTATGAAGTGTAGCATAATCAGTTTCTCCAGGTGGTCTATAGCAAGCTATTATTGTTAAATTATTCCCTTTGTTTGCTTGATCAATAATTTCGATTGCCATAATCTCAACCTCTTCTTCTACCCATAATGCTTTGCTGTTTAGCTCTGATTTAGAAGCTTAGTTTTATAGACACACGCTGTCGTTGCCATCTTGCAATATTATGTATGATTAAATATGTAGAATGTACATGCTTAGGCTTTCACGGCCGGCGTTAATCCAATAAAATGTGTTATCCAGGCTTTTTGGCCGTGGTCGATTGGCTGAAATAGCACTTGATGTTTTGCCCGTCTCTCCGCCGGGCATCTTCAGAAGTTGACAACTCAGGCAGGGTTGCTGGAGTTACTGGCGCTCGCACTACAGCAGCTGAAGGGTCGGAACCCCCTGCCACCTATGCATAGGTCTGCCGAAAATGGTGTACTTCTCGTAATGTCAGAAGTACCACGAGTGCTAGGGTTCCCTAGCATTTGCACCACGGCAGCTGAAGGGGTCCGAACGCTTCTCCCATAGGGAGGGAAATGTAAGACATAATCTGTATAAATAAAATACCATACACTGAGTCAGGTTTCAACACCTGTAAAACTTAATAAATACCTTTTATGGTGGCATGCCACTGAAGTCATGTGTGTGACATTAAGAGTAGGCATCCTTGTTCTAAGCATTATCTTGATGAGCTCTCTGGATTGCTTCCAGACACATTTGACAGGGCTTTGTAGTTAAAGTAATATGTTAATTTTGATATAAAAAGGGACTGAAAGCAGGTTGATTTCTTTACTTAGGCCTGGGAGTTTAGCCATAAAACTCGTAAATTAGTTGTGAACAGCTATCTGAGTTAGTAAACAACTTGTGCTTCTGTAGATCATGATGCATTGGCTATGGCAAGTAGACAGAGAATACACACAGAGTGAAAAGAAGTTGTGCATAAGCAAGGACACAGAACAAATGTATTGTTGGCAGAACTATGGCATTGAGTATCTTTACTCTGATGGCCTGAATGTTAATTGTAAGTGGTGTGCAACAAACACAAGGAGTGGCTACTGTAAATATAGACATTTCACAAATGCGAAGCATAAAAATATGTTGCATTATGTAAACAGAGAAAGAGGGAGGAAAGTATTCCATTAACATTAATGGTTAATTCAGACATATACAATATCTGTTTTGCAATTTAAGCATTGTGATGCTGAGTGTAAACATCTTCTGGAAACTCTAAGATTGCTATTTCAAGCAGTTTCTAGAAAAATACATATTCCTATCCAAGACAATACATAGGGTATAACAAAGGCATATAAGATGAACTAAAATGTTCTAGAGAAAATGTTAACTATATAGGAAACAGTAGCACCTACTCTTGATTTAAATTAGCACCAGACACATCATGCAATATTGAGATGAGCTTTACCCAATACAGACAGAAGATCATTTGCATTGGCAAACTTCAAGTGATACTGTTATTCATTGTAACAAAGCATGAGCACAGACATAATGTATAATATGGTCACAATCAATTACCTTTTGATTTACTGAGCACATTGTTAATATCAATACTAATTTTATGTATGTTCATATAATTGGAAAATATATTTTGTATGTATAATTTATGAATATGCTACAGTAAAATCTCGTTAATTTGGACCCCTTTAAATTGGATTTCACTTAATCCGGACAAGTATCCTTAAAAAAAATTTGTGAATTGCTAACTTAACTTATAGTACCTCACTAAGACAAACCTAAGGAAATTGTTCATTTTATTTTTGCACAGACTGTAGAATAGGAATTTCTTAGGAATACCAGGATAATATTAGTCACAATGGTACAATAGATGTCCTCCTACCCATGCCCTTGCTGTACCTGCAATAGGGCTTGCAACTCCTGTCAGGAGGGTTAGTTTAACATTTGCCTTTCTCAGTCATTAAGCTAAAGAAACAAATTGAGTGCACAATGTCGCTTAGTAAACTTACAGTGTCACCAGGGAGGCAAAAGCATAAATCCCTGACAATACACGTGAAACAGAAAATTATTGAAAGGCTTGAAAAGGGTGCCACTTTTGCATATGTATGTGCAGAATGTATGTGTGTCTGATTTCAGATCCAGGATTTTCAATTTTGCAAGTGTAGTAAACAGCATTTCGAACTCTACATTGACTAATGCGTGGAAGAAAGTTTTATGTGATACATTGTTGAATTAGACACAAATGCAATTAAATTTAAATGACTTTCACCAAATACTATTTAGAGATGGTGAGAAAGCTGTCACAGTAGAAGAGATCGAAGATTGGCTAGACACAGATGAAGATGATCCAGGCTATTACATCATAACTGACAAAGACATTGTGGAAAGTGTAAGTAATGCAAGAGACACTAGTAGTGAATCTGAGGCTGAGAATGTGGATTGAGGCTGAAAATGAAAGTCGAAAGTGAAATTAAGTGAGGTTAAACAGCATATGAATTGTGTAATCGACTTTGTCGAAGAAACTGACAAAACAATTTCCGCATACTACCATCATATGAGGAACCTTCGTGATCTCATTGTGAAAGAGATGTGTGATAAACCACAAAAGAAAATTGATGTGTCTTCAGACCAAACAAATAAAGAATGTGTAATTAAAATTTTGTGGGGCTATTGTATCTTCTGTTTTAATAAAATGTTACAGTACATACTCTAATTTCATTCACAATTTTTCTCTGTGGTGTTCATTTCACTTAATCCAGACTTGATAATCCGGACAACATTAAGACCCAATTAGTCCGGATTAAGGAAGTTCTACTGTTAATATTCTAAACCACTGTGTACATCATTTCACTGGGATTAGTAGGTTGCCATTGCCCTTGTGCTTGGTTGTATTAGCCCAACTGCAAGCGACTCCACCTCCTGCCTTAGGCAGAATAGAACCCCATCACTAATAATATTTGAGATGTTTTGTGGCAAAACTCCTCGGCCTTAATCATTATATGACAAGTTAACTTTGTGCCCTGGCTTGATCATCTTAGTAGTAATTTGCTTGCTCAAGATTTCTAATAGTTTTTTTCAAGCATCTTCTTTCTTTAAACTAATTAGCGTTAAACAGTACTGTTTCACTATTTTCCTGTCATCTAGAGTGAAAGTTTCTGATTTATATTCTAGTATTTAACTTTTCCTGTATTACTCTTTCACAGAAGTGGAATATAATATCGCTGAGGTACTTCAGCCCTGTTGGGGCACACCCATCTGGTCTGATGGTGAGGACCCCACCAAGGCCTTTACAAACCTAATGCCATATACGATTCAGGTAGCTATCGGCAACAAGGAAAGTCTTACAATCTTTGGTGGGGATTACAATACAGTTGATGGTACAGGTAAATATACTCATGGCACCGTAAATACTATGACCTTATGTATAAAGACTAAAATTGAGTCATACCTTTTAGTTGTTCTTTTTTAAGCTAATCATAGTTTTGTTTCCACTTCTGCGGTAGGTACGAGAATTGGCGATCCCGGGGTCCCAAGCCAACAGTCTCCCTCGTGTGGGCTCCTCCTCGTGGTTGAGGCAGACAGTCAACACGACCACCCACGTGTAGGCCGTGTGTGGAGACCCGTGTTGGTGGAAAGGTTTGTCCTGGTGGTTGAGGGATGCGCATCTGAGCTCGTTCCAGTGCTCTTCTGAATTCGGGGAGGGTGTGCATTTCTAATACACTACTTTGGTTTCTGCTTCGCCTAAACGGGAGGTTAGGGACTAGCCCATCCCTAATCAATCGGCCAGGACTAGGTATTGCACCGAACTCCAGGGTGAGTGGGATGGGGAGCCTGCTATATCCCGTGTGTAGCTCTGTCATTCCAGTGGGATGACCCCTTGTTGGACTCCGTGGTGGGTGGGGAGCTCTGCAGGATGAAATTTATTGCTGCTTTTTATGGCTACACCCACAACTAAAATGACTAAAAATGGAAAGACTAATGTAAAGGAAGTAGTTGAGTCCGTTGGTCCTCGCTACTTAGTGATCAGAAGAACTGAAGAAGGCCAAAAGTTCTCTACAGTAAACCCCTTTCTCATCCAAAAGGGTTTAGATAGAATCGCTGGTCCTGTCAAAATGTGCATAAGATTGCGCAGCGGCACGCTCCTGGTGGAAGCGCATTCCGTCTCCCAGGCCGCTGCTATCTTAAAGGCTAACATGTTGGGCAGTTATCCCATGACCGTTACCATTCATAAGACCCTGAACTCCTCACGTGGAGTGGTCACTAGCTGTGCATTGGACAGAATGTCCAACGAAGATATTCAGGACAACCTTAAAGAACAAGGTGTTACCCTTGTCTACTGAGTTCAGCGCAGAGAGCAAGGGGAATTGGTGCCTACTCGTACCCTGTTCCTCACCTTTGATCGGGTTGATCTCCCGCAGAGGATAAGGGTAGGGTATGAGAGTATTGAAGTTAGGCTGTATATACCAAACCCTTTACAGTGTTATAAGTGTCAGTGGTTTGGTCACATGAGCAAACTCTGTAACGGTATGCCAACATGTGTGAACTGTGGCTTAGTACACGATGGAGCATGCTCCGCACCTCTAAAATGTGTCAATTGTGCAGGGGAACACCCCTCCACTTCCAGATATTGTCCACGCTTTGCGGAAGAAAAGGCCTTTCAGGAGATCCGGGTTAAGGAGAAGGTATCTTTCTCTGATGCCCGGAAACTCCTTCGCACTCGCTAGCCCTCTGCCTTTTGGTTGGGTACGTACAGCTCTGTCATATCTAAACCGGTACCGAGAAGGGAAATCACAACCCAGACCAGCAATTCCAGTGCGCCTAGATAAGATGATAAGATATTTTTATTTATCCTTTGAATGCAATGATTTCAAGGACACGTCAACTCCAATTTTATATACATATATACATACATAGTTTTATCGTTTTACATATCTCTATACTTAAATTCTTCCAAACTATAGAATACATTTGTTATTAAGAATTTTTATTACCTTCAGTTTATATTCCATTTTATTAATTATTTTAATTTCTTCTGGTAACTTATTATATAGTTCTTTACCCATGCTTTTACTGCAGCGATTGTTTAGAGTTCCCCTATACACTGATCTAAAATAGTCGTAATTATTTCTTAGAGTATAATTATGTATACCATGATTTTTTGGTTCTTCTTTTCCTTGTAAAATAACGATGCATGGAACAGTTAAAATACCAAACTCTTTAAACTTTAATTTGCATGTCTGTCTGCTATTTATTTATGACATTATTCAAATTGCTTGTTTTTTGTAGTTTGAATACTTTTTTTACTCCTGTTGCTGTGATGTTTCCCCATAAACTTATCCCATATTTTATGTGTGAGTATATAAATGCATAGTATACTTGTTTTAAAGTTTCATAAGCCATTTTTTTCCTACTTGTTTCATTATAAATATACCTTTATTTAACATTTTAGTTATATGAGATATATATGGCTTCCAGTTTAATTGTTTGTCTATTATTACGCCAAAAATTTTAGTGTGCTGAACTTCCGGTATTGTTTCACCATCTATTGTAATGTTTATATCATTTTTACTATAATTTCCTATTTCAAAATTTATCCATGCTGTTTTGTGTGCGTTTAGAATCATATTTAGGTTTAAATAGTGCTGTTTTATTATTTTAATTAATTACATTGCTTTCTTTTCCACCTCCATTGCTGACTTGCCTCTAATTATTATTGTCATGTCATCTGCATATCCAATTCCCAACCTCCATTTCTTAGTATTATTTCAAAAATATCATTCACATAGGCTAAAAATAAAAATGGTCCTAGTTTAGAACCCTGTGGTACTCCTTGTTTAACTGATTGAAAATGTGATCTAACTTTCTTTATCATACCCAAGCCATTTCTATGGTTTATTTCCACACACTGTGTTCTGTTTTTCAAATACGATACTATCCACTTTTGAGCTAATCCTCGAACCCCATGATTTTCTAATTTATTTGTAATTATATCTATATCCACACAATCAAATGCTTTTGATAAATCTAAAAATATAGCTATTACTCATTCATGGTTATTTAATGCATTAATTATTATAATACTATTTACTTTATTTATTGCATTTATTGTTGATTTCTTTTCTTGGAATCCAAATTGCCATTCTGATATTATGTTAAGTTTTTTAAAGTACATTTGTAATGGTTTTAGGAACACACCCTCTATGATTTTTGAAAACGTGGAGCATAAAGTTACAGGCCTATAATTTACTACATTTGTCTTGCTTCTCTTTTGTTTATATAGTGGTCTTACAATTACTTCTTTTAGCCTATCTGGAAAAATGCCTTGAATTAATGAAGCATTTGTAATATGTGTCATTACTTTAGAAATCTCATGTTTAATATATTTTACAATTTTGTTAGAGAACTCATCCAAACCCATTGATTTTTTAGGCTTAAGCTTATCAATTTCTTCTAAAATATTTTGTTCTGATATTTCAAATACACCCATTGATATTGTTTGACTAGGTGATGTTATTACATTAGCTACTTGGGTATAACTATTAAATTTATTACAAATCTCTCTAGGGTCGTTTGTATCTCTATCATTTTCTTTTAATATTATATTTTCTATTTGCTTTGTTTTACTTTGGTTATGCATTTTATTTACCAGACTCCATATTGTTTTCGTCTTATTTTTTGCATCTGCTACCAGTATTCTGTTATACATCATCTTTGCACTTTCGCATACATCTCTAAAAATTCTATTATAATTTTCAGTGTAATTGTATGATCTCTCCCCTATATTTGCATGTTTCAAAGAATTTAGAAATTTTACCCTCTCCCGTGAAATTTTTATCCCTTTTGTCATCCATTTTTTCTGTGTTATACCTTTTGCTCTTGCCTTAATTTTAAACTTTTTTATTGGCATCTCACTGTTTAACCCCTTTTGTAGTATACTATTAAACCTTTCAAACTATGATCTCTGACAAACTTGTGCCAACACAAGTACAAAAGCCAGCAAAACGAACACCAACGACGGTATCTCCATCGCCCAAAAGGAAGACGGAATCCAACACCTTTTCACTGCCACCTGCAACACTATCCACTTCAACCGGCAAGCCTGGCAAGCCCATCATATACGATGCACCGCCGAAAACTTTCAGGACCACATACCAGAGGTCTGATTTTCTCAAGGACACTAGCCATACCACCAGGCAGAAGACAAGTCCTCGGGCATCCCAAAGTTCCTCCTCTGAGGTTTCTTCTGGCGAGGACTCTGATCGACGACTGTCATCCTCGTCGATCTCGGTTTGGGGTGCTTGAACCCAAGTTTTCAATCAGGAAAAAGACCTCATCCGTAGAAGAAATGGAGCAGGAAGATCTGGACCATACTACAAGGATGTCTATTAAAAAACGACAGGAAAAACCTGCTGAAAGTGCTAGCCCTGCCCCAAAGAAGAGGAACAAATTTGTTCGACCACCACTGGGCAGGTAGCTCTTGTCATGGCAAGTTTTTATTGAAAGTAGTATTTTTTATGCCTTTTGGTATTTTATGGGAAATTATAGCTTTTTATTGTTATTTTTACCCATTTGGGCTTATTCATTTTATAGTCATTTTGTTTTTATATGTTTTTTTTTTTTTTTTTTTTTTTAAATTTTGACTAATTTATATCTGGCTATTGCCATGAATTAGTTTATGTAAGGGCGCTGATGACCAAGCAGTTGAGCGCCCTTATATCCAAATCATCATTGAAGGTGTCTGAGATTACATACATGTAATGGATCTTCCATCAGAACACGTTGCAGCTCTCAACAAACTGAAAAAGGAACATCTTCGTCTTAAGGTAACAAAATATTAATATTTAGAGCCATCCACCAAGCATTTTTGTAGGTTCCTGAAGGTTAAACAAATTAGGGAAAATTCCTCTGTGTGGGGTATGGGTGGTGGCTGGGTGGTTTGTACACTAGAGCTGAAAACCAAAAATTGGATAAATATGAAATTACTTGAACCAAACACTGAATAAGCATGTCAAGCGAAGCTATTCAAGAATGCTCTTCCTCCCCAAACTGTTCTTTAAAGAGAAAACTTAGTGACATTTATTTTCTCAAAGATGGTTCCAACACTTCTGATTAAAATGCCATATCACTGTTGGTGACCAAGCAAGGTTGTACCATGGTAACCTGTCTCCTTCATCACCATACCAAGCATTGAACTGGTTCTACTATGATCCAAAGATTGATTGCTCCCCGACAGGATACTGACCCAAGGTATTGACTTGAAAGTCCTACACAGAAGAGGTAATCCATTAAAGAAGAAGAAATGGTAGAGGAAGAGGAACAAGGTGAAAGAAAAGGGAAATTTATAGCAATAGACAGCAACTCTCACACAAAAACTGAAGGTTTTACTAAAACATAATTTATGAAAAATAACATGTACTTCCAAGATAGTCATTTGTATTGGTTTGTATTTTGCTAAACTTTATATTATAGAGTTTTTCATTTTCTCTTGTGATGTCATTCAAAGGATATGGAATTCTTACAGTCAGCATATAACAGCTGCTTTTTTAAAGTTTGCCTATAGCTTTAGTCTATTTCATCTTAGTGCTTATCATGGCATCCATAAAAATCTATCTTATCAACATTAAGCAGTTACAAAGATTAATATTTATAAGAACAATTTGTAGGAAAGCAAGTAATGGGAGCAGAAGGTCATGTGAATTCAGTGCAACAATTTGTTTTATCACCATTTTTATTACCAAAAAATCTCTTATATATACATTTTAAGTGTAAAATTGGACCTGAGCAATGCCAGGTAAAACAACTGATATAATATATTGTATTATTGGACTTGTGTTTTTTCATTAGAAGACCAAATCATCAAATATTTTTCTTTTTATATTCCACTGTACTATTTTGGTACTTTCTCACCAAAGCTTTCAGACACATTTACTTGTATATTCAGAGGTGTTATATCAGTTTTCTCACAAATGCGTAATGGGCTTCTGCTTGTATACACAGCTTTATTATATAAAAAGTTGAAGCTATAGGTCTCCAAGTTAGAAAAGAACTCGAGCAGAAACCATGTTTTGGTTTGCTGCGCATGGTGCTGTTGGTGAAGGTCAGTAGTGTTTGGGAACTTCATGGTGTGATTCAGCTCCCTGAAAGTATATGTTACATTTGCAATTTCTGATCGCAAACCATGAGTAATTTACCTATATTTCTTTCTATCCTGAAAAGATAATTTCAAATGGCTAGTAAAGCAAGTATTTCTGACTGGTCATTGGAAAGTGGTGCTTGTATTGTTGTTTACATTGTAACAAATTAGCTAAAGGAACAGAAAAATCAGTTTAAATTGAGCTACAGCGTTGCCGCATCAACAAGTGAAGCTACAGGAGTTTGCATTAGCTTGGTGAAAAGAATTGCTAAGCAAGGGAATACGTCTTTTTTCCACTGTTCAGGTTCAATTTTAAACACCCAAGGGGAAGTGTAAAGGGAGGAAAATAGAAATTGGAAGTTAATACATTTACTGAAGGAATTGTCTGAAGGAAAATTCATGAATTCTACACAGTAAAGAAAATAATGCCAATGATACAAAAGCTTCAGCATGATTGGCAGAGTGATGGAAGTTCGGTATGCAGCAGGGAATACCTGAGGTTTTACAATTAAGATTTAGGTGGAGGAAATGTGCTTCTAAATGACAGCTGCTAATTGAGAAACACGAAATTGTGTCCTGGTGTGCAAATTACCTTTGGAAAGTTTGTATATATCAAGAACAGAAGAGGAATATTGTATATTTAGGCGAGACTTATATAAATGCTTGTCACCCTGTTACTTGTTGGCAGTCTGAAAATGAATGGAAATTGCAAAGCCTATTGGTAAAGGACCGAGATTGATAATTGCCTATGCAGGAGGAGAAAACAGATTTGTTAACAATACTCTGCTAATCCAAGCAAAAGGCAGGTTATTATAATGTTGATATGAATGCCATAAAGTTTACAAAATGGCTAAAACACAAGTTATTCCTTATTTGCCCAGTAACTCTCTCATTGCGATGGACAGTGACAGCTATCACAGTGTGTAGAAAAATAAAAAGCCAACAGTGACATCATTGAAAAAGGATGTTGTACAGTGGTTAAGGGACAACAATCAATCATTTGACAATAGTGTGTGAAAACTGTAGTTACTGCATTTAGTGAAATCTGTGCCCAAGGTTGAAGACGTACCTACTTAGTGGACCTGATCCTGAATGCACATGGACATGAAGTATTACAGCTTCCACCTATTATGCCGATTTGAACACAATAGAGCACAATTGAACACAAATAAAAAGCCAACAGTGACATCATTGAAAAATATGTTGTACAGTGGTTAAGGGACAGCAATGTATCATTTGACAATAGTGTGTGAAAACTGTAGTTACCACATTTAATTAAATTTGTGTCCAAGAAGATGTACTTGTGGACCAGATCCTGAATGCACATGAGCATGAAGTATTACAGCTTCCACATATTATGCCAATTTGAACACAATAGAAATGGTATAGGAATCTGCACAAGATTCACAAGATTTGGCAAGTGCAACTTCAAGTGCAAAACAAGTACTTTGCAAATAACTTTTTCAGGACTATTCATCTGACAAGTGGAGAAAATATTGTGATCATGTGCGCAAAGTCTAAGAAACAAAATAGGTTCCAATGGATTAATGGATGGTATAGACAGTTTCATAATTACTGCAGGAGATGACTTGTTCAGAAGGAACTATTACCAACACAGCTTGGGACTTGGATTCATGTCAGAAATTGAAGAGATTTAGGTAACCTGGCCTTGTAGACATCTGCCTGGTGCTGCCTACCCCTCCCACCACAGTTAAATGACTACCAAAAACTACTAAGGTTCTTTTCTAACTTGTAAATCTATACTGACAGTGAAGCAGTACAAATATTATAAATAAATTATAACAAATTAAATTTAAAGGGAGTCGATTAATGACACTAAACAACACTTACTTTTAAATTTTTCCGGAACATGTTTCAGAGACTTTGCCTCTATTCTCAGCCGGCCATCGACTCAGACTGAGTCGATTAATGACACTCAGTCTGAGTCGATGGCCGGCTGAGAATAGAGGCAAAGTCTCTGAAACATGTTTCGGAAAAATTTAAAAGTAAGTGTTGTTTAGTGTCATTAATCGACTCCCTTTAAATTTAATTTATCATAACAACACTGTTTTCAACACTTCCAAGAGAGGAATTGAAATTATAACAATTTGTGACAAACTTCACTTATCTGTTTTTGAAAAATCCTCTAAGGCTAGTTCCATGATGTGTCCATCACAACTTCAGCTGGCAAACTGACTACTTTTTGGTTACTTCTAATAAAGATGGTATTTCAGATAATAAAAAATCTGGCATTTATTAGTTTAACTGTTTAGACTGCAATGAGGTTTACATTGAAAGGACCAAAGGTAATTTGGAAAATAGAGTGAAGGAGCATTTTAGGAATATTAAATATAAACATACTGATAAGTCAGCAGTAGCAGATCATCTTTGATCATTTAACTATGAAATAAATTCAGAACTTGAATGATTAAAACAATTAATTGACCGATAGATTTAATGTTTTGTGAGAAAATATTAATCTTGAAAATTAGAAACTGTGTGAAGTTTTAATTAATAGTGATTGCTGTGAAAGTTTTAAGCCATACTGCAAAAAGATTCGGTCAATGCCCAATAGATGGCAGGACAACAGCGAATTATCCATTTAGCTAGCAGAAGTAACCAATAAGTACAGTCAGTTTGCTAGTTGAAGCTGTGATGGACACATCATGAAACTAGTCCTGGTGGATTCATCAATTAAAAACAGGTAAGTGAAGTTTATCACATTGTTGTAATTTATAATAATAGCAGCTTTATTATCTCAATACTTTCTCACTAAATATGTAATGTACTTCTGCTTGTACATGCAGTTGTATTATCTCAGTACTTTCTAATCAGCTGTTTACCTTTTCTTATATATTCAAGTATATTATCTCTCTATTTTTTCACCAAATATTTGAGGCACATATTTACATGTATTATCTAAGCATTTTCATTTGAAATGTCTATGGGTGCTTTGCTTATATATTTAAATATATTATCTTGATGCTTTTTCACAAAATATTTAAGACACATCTGCTTGTATATCCAGGTATATAATCTTGGTGTGGGAAATGGCCTGTCTGTGTTGGTGATGTGGACAGCCTGGTCTAGGATGGCAGTAAGGCCTCTGTTGATCTCCACTGCACACCCAAGACATACAACCAGGAACCGGTCAAGGAGTGTCTGTTCTGCAACTGCTGCACACTTTCGAGGACGTAACTAAGACCTCCGTACTGACCCATCGCACAGGGGACATTGTCTCCACGTATGCCAACAGGTCTCTTGCTGAGTGTGAACTAGGCTGGAAATCAAAAATACACATTGGAACAAATGTGTAAGTCAAGCTTTGTTAAACTGCTCATAGTTAAAGTCATAACATCTGTAAATTCTAACTAACTTTGGCACATTACTAGGGGTACTGATATTTAGGATTTTGAAATCAGAAGTTTAGCATTTTGATTTTTACATTCAGCATCTTGAAAAAATGTTTAATTTGAATTAAAATGATGAATATTAATATTATTTATATGAGATTTAAAACACATTTATGGAAGGTTATTAATGACAGTGATTTAAAAGTGCATAAAGTGTCATCATTTTACATTAATATAGGTTAAAACAATACAAAGAAATATAGAACAAGCTGATACAGACTAGCACATACTGCACAATACAAAAAGGTAAATCCATACTGATGTAATACTAGCACAAAAAAGAAAATGCACAAAATTAGTCTACGCCATAACTCAGAAGTTTATGATTCAGTAACGCTGTTGAATGAAAGAATGGAACATATTTCAATATTCTGTTCCGTTATTTGAGTCCTCCTGTCACTCATAATCAAATTATATTTACTGAAATATCTTTTAACATCTACGCTGTTGGTAGGACCTGAAATATATTGCAGAGCTGCTCAGGCAAACTGAGTATTTGAGCTTAACAGCCAACAGCATTTTCATCCTAAGATTCAACAAAATATTTTAATGCATCTAAATACTTGTTCACATATTCTACAGATTTAAACCATGAATTCCAAATTGTGAGCATGGAGAAAGGAAATACTACAGCTGGAAGGTTTAGGTAACTTTCTTCAAGAAATTTCATATAAGCACTTTTCATTTTTCTTGAATACAAGAAAGCCATTTTCAGTTTTGACACAAAATGGTTAATGGTTAGGGTTGTTATTGGTTTTCAGAGACAAGGATTCCCCCTGGAGCTTACTGTGGTAGGTATGGGAATTGGCGATCCCGGGGTCCTGAGCCAAACTGACACCCTCGATGTGGGTTCCTCTTAGTGGTGAGGGGTCAGACAAAACACCCACCCACGTGTAGGTCGTGCATGGAAACCCGTGTTGGTGGAAAGTTTTGTCCTGGTGGTTGAGGAATGCGCATCTGAGCTCGTTCCAGTGATCTTCTGAATTCGGGGAGGGTTCGCATTTCCAATACACTACTTTGGTTTCTGCTTCGCCTAAACGGGAGGTTAGGGACTCACCCACCCTTAATCAATCTGCCAGGACTAGGTATTCTACCGAACTCCAGGGTGAGTGGGACGGCAATCTCACTATATCCCCTGTGTAGCCCTGTCATCCCAGTGGGGTGACCCCTTGTAGGGCTCCATGGTGGGTGGGGAGCACTGGGGGATGAAACACATACCATTTCTTATGGCAAACTCCAAAATTAAATGTGGAAAACAAATAGCTGAGTTTTGTGGTCCTCGCTATTTAGTTATCTGTAGAACTGAGGAAGGGCGAAAGTTTACTACCGTGAACCCGTTCATTATTCTGAAGGTTTTAGATAATATTGCCGGCCCTGTAAAGTCATGTACTAGATCTCGCAATGGCACGCTCCTAATCGAAGCAGCTTCTCCTATGCAGGCTGCAAAAATCTTGAAAGCCAATATGCTTGCGAGCTATCCGGTGCGCGTTGAATTACATAGGACCCTGAACTCCTTGCGTGGTGTTGTAAATACCAGCCCATTGGACGGTATGTCCAATGAGGACATTCAGGTATACTTGGTGGAACAAGGTGTGACAAGTGTATATCGAGTTCACCCTAAAGAACGAGGTGAACTAGTGCCCACTCGTACCCTGTTTCTTACCTTTGATCAGGTAGATCTCCCAAAATGGATTAAGGCATGGTATGAAGCTATTGAAGTGAGGCAGTATATACCCAGTCCACTGAGGTGTTATAAATGCCAACACTTTGGCCACATGAGTGATTCATGTAATGGAGTTGCCACTTGCATTGCCTACGGGGAAGTCAAGCATGACACAATGCATGCACTTCACCCGCAATGTGTGTTAATTGCAGTGGTAATCATTCATCAAACTCCCGTTTTATGGAGGAGAAGGCGATCCAAGAGATCCGGGTAAGAGAGTGGGTGTCCTTCGTGGAAGCCCGGAAACTCTTGCGCATTCGTCAGCCTTCTGTACCTAGGACCGTTACTTATAGTGAGGTTGCAGCGAGGCCAGTACCTAGACGTGAAATCGCAACACAAACCAGCGAAATAAACGGGGAAGTAATATCTGAAAGATCAATTACACCAAGATCACAGCCAAAGCAACAAACACCAGCACGAACAACAGTGAGTGCCGACCATGTCAAGTCCTAAGAAGAAGGATTCAGCCAAGTCACCGCTGAAAGCATGTACTTCAAGAACATGTGAACCAGTAGTATATAATGTATCGCCAAGGAAATTTAAGACCTCTTATGACTGAACAGACTTCCTCAAAAAAAATAGTAAGACCAGTGAAAGGAGAGCTAGCCAGCACAAAAGTCCGCGATCATCTCCGTCAACAACATCTGAGGAATCGTCTGGAGAGGACGCTGATCGGCAACTTTCATCTTCGTCGGTCGCAGTTTCTGATCCTGTCGAGAGACTGGATTCGAAGTTACCAGTATGGAAACCGTCCTCCTCCATTGAGGATGTGGAGCAGTTGGATCCTGTCCTCACTGCCCAAATGACAGTGAGGAAAAGGCTGGAAAACCTGCTGAAAGTGCTAGCCCTGCCCCAAAGAAAAGGAACAAATTGGTTCGACCACCACTGGGCAGGTAGCTCTTGTCATGGCAAGTTTTTATTGAAAGTAGTATTTTTTATGCCTTTTGGTATTTTATGGGAAATTATAGCTTTTTATTTGTTTTTTTATCCATTTGGGCTTATTTATTTTATAGTCATTTTGTTTTGATATGGTTTTTTTTTTAAATTTTGACTAATTTATATCTGGCTATTGCCATTAATTAGTTTTTGTAAGGGCGCTGATGACCAAGCAGTTGAGCGCCCTTATGTCCAAATCATCATCATCATCATCATCATCATCATCATCATCATCATCATCATCATCATCATCATCATCATCATCATCATCATCATCATCATCATCATCAGAGACAAGGATTGAAATCTTTCATTAACTGTGAATTGAAGATTGATTTATGACAGTCATTAGGCGTGGTAAGAGGGAATTCTTTTGTGAAACAATTGAACTCGCTTGAGGTACCAAACATATCTTATATGGGAAATGCTGGAACAATTAGCGAATTTAGCGGGAAGGGTTGCCTTACACATTCCTGAAGAGTGAACTTTCTAAACATGCAAAAGTTCTACAGACTCTTCAGTTAAAGGTTCCAGAAGAAAAAGCATTGGGAAAAAGTAATTACTTGGGAAAATCTTCGATTTCGCATTTATATAGCATTTTGAGTCAATTTTGCACTTTATTGCACTATATCGCATTTGCTAAAAACCACCAACCCTAACCATTATTAATGTATAGTACACTACCAACAATCGCAAGTAGACAAATGGTTTCAGCACAGTTGCAAGGGAACAGAGCTTATAACTAACTCACAACAATTAATATTTACTAACACATGTATCAGTTATGTAAAGAGAAATATTGTATACAATCGCAGTATATGACAGTAATTCAACAAATTATAACAATTAGCGACTAATCTTTACTTATCTTTGATATTAATATATATAGATATCATAACAGGACCATTTTTGAAATCTGTAATAGAATTTTAATATGAGTGGCATGTTAAAGTTTGCTGCATGATGTGATACCAATTGTGATAAGTTGTTTTGTATTTTAATTTTGTTTGGTAATTTTGCTTTTGGTTGTGTTGCATGATGATTATTTTTTGAAATTATAATGGATTAATGAAGAATTTCACTTTCTTCGTCCAGCTTCCATCTAGGTTGTGGTCTCGGATCAATGTATTATTTTATTTCCTAATTACTTAAATAACAATACTGATGCTTCTTGTAGATAATCCTGTAAGTGGAGGCATCAGTGAAATTTTGTCAAAAATGACAAAAAATGACATTTTCTGTTTTTTGCCTTAAAATTATGTTTAAACATTGTAGTTTCATAATCTGCCGTCAGTTAGGCCCTAGCGCCGTTTAAAGAGCCACTTCGTCATTATTTAAATGCCCATGTGCGGGTGGGCGTGGCCATTTATATTGCCTTTGCTAGCGTGTCGCAAAGAAATTGATGGAATTCTCACGTTTAAACTACGCGGTTTGATTCTGTAACTGTGGTAATGTGCAGAGACATCTTCTGGATGTTTGTGGAAGCTACTGAACCTGTCTGCTACCATTTTTATATATTATTTCCCACTTTCTACTTTTGAAAGTAAACAAACCTTTCCACTGACATGTAGTGTTTGAGAAATATGGTTTACATGCAAGTGAAAGCTGTGGTTAGCAGCTTATATTAAATTACTATTGTTTAGAATAGGAATAAAGCCTGATTTAACATTATATTGCGTTCTTGTTGCAACAGTAGGTATATAATTCATACAGGTTAGGTTAGGAGTACAGTGGCTATTTCAAAGCAAAGTATAATGAAACTTTAAGGTTTTGTAGCCATAATAGCAAGTAATGATACTAGAATGCTCTGCTTGAGGTAAATGTTAAGTGAAAACATATTATAGCCCAAGAGTTACCAGTGATTCTAGTAGGTCACCTTTTAATGTAAGTAGAAGAATTGTTGATGCATTTCTGGACATTGGTAAGGGTCATATTTCTATGCAGAAGTTTTTTATGACCATGGGTATGAATTGCATGAACTATTCTACTTACAATTTCCATCTCTTATACAAAAATAAAGAGATTATTTGGTACTATTCTACTGGAGAGGCATCATAGGAGAAGCACAGAATGCTAATGAAAGTTTGCATGTAGTAAGTGTCACAAAGAAGTTTTTATATTAAGAAAGAAATTGCAAATTGCAGTGACTGCAGCTGTTAGTGAGTTTAATATGAGTTATACAGCTAGTCTAAATGTTAAGGCAAACGTTGCAGCAAGCAAAGTAAGTCCTGTTAGCAAGAAAATTAGCAGTATTAGGGATAGGTGAAAGCTAAAACAAAGTGCTCAAAGTTCATTGAGCAAATATAAATCTGCCAAGAAGCAGTTAAAAGTGACTAAATTAAAAGAAGAGGAGGATAATAAACTAGCTGAGTGGTCTTCATATAGTGCAGGAGGGTTTTGAAACATAGAAAAAAATTCCTTTCTTGGAAGTGTTGAAAACAGTGTTGTTATAATAAATTAAATTTAAATGGAGTCGATTAATGACACTAAACAACACTTACTTTTAAATTTTTCTGGAACATGTTTCAGAGACTTTGCCTCCATCCTCAACCGGCCATCGACTGGTTCTCTCATTGGTGTAGTTGACGATATTTTGTCATAGGTCTCCTCTAGTGGCAGTTCAAGGAACTTGCTGAACAAATCTTTCTGGGGGATGTCAAAATTGAATACTTTGTTCCTATTTTTTGAAATGTAGATTTGTTCCCATGTGGATAGTTCTTGTTTTCCTGATGAATGTTTTAGTAGTTTTGGTTCTGGATTTATGTTGTGGTTTTTTTTTTCCAAAAAATGCGTGGCAACTGCTGATTTTTCTAATTGTTTATATTTTATGTTCCTAAAGTGTTCCTTTACTTTTGTTTCTAAATTTCTTTTGGTTTTTCCAATATAAATTTGACTACAGTCAACATTCAATTTGATATATACCAGATTTTATGTTAGATGGAATGGCATCTTTGATGTTTGAACAAATTAGGTTTTTTAAGGAGAAATGGTTGACTGGTTCTAGTTGAATGTTTTGTTTTTTTAACTTTTTTGAATTTATCAAAGGCCCTTGGATGGTAAGTGAATTTTTTGAAAATCATATTAATTTCTGTAACTGAGAGGGTTGTGGTTTCCTTTATTAGCTTCTTCTTTTTTGCTAAGTTCACTTTTTTGTTTACTAATGATTTGGGAAAGTCATTTTTTGTGCCATTTCAATAATTTTGTTGTATTCTGTTTTGTATTCTTTAGCTGTGATAGAGATGTTGACCAGTCTGTGTGTTAAACTATTGAAGATTGCCGTTTGTGGGATCTTGGGTTGTAGCCATTAGCTTTTATGTAGTTGTCTGTCTGTGTTGGTTTTCTCTAAATGCCAAGACTAAACAAATCTTCATCTCAAAATATAGGAACAAAGTATTCAATTTCGACATCCCTAAGAAAGATTTGTTCAGCAAGTTCCTCGAACCGCCACCAGAGGAGACCTATGACAATATCGTCAACTACACCAATGAGAACCAGTCGATGGCCGGCTGAGGATGGAGGCAAAGTCTCTGAAATATGTTTCGGAAAAATTTAAAAGTAAGTGTTGTTTAGTGTCATTAATCGACTCCATTTAAATTTAATAGAAAAAAAATGTTGTTTATATTTAGAGCTTCTAACAAGATTTTTCTTCTTGTCCAATTTTTAGCATTTTTAATACTCCTTATAGTCCAGACACTAAAGTTTTCCATGAATTTCTTTAAGTTTTGCATATATGTATATTCCTAAATAAGTTTTCCATAAAAATTGGTATCATTATGGCTGTATATCAAAAGTTAATAATGATTGGTATTGAAAACCGAAAATTGAGAAAAATTCAAGAAAATTCTATCATATTCCTTAAATTTTCTCCTCCATTAGACATGGTCAAATGAGTATATACATATATAGTTTGGTAACTATTATCTAAAGGAACAAGAATCCAAAGCTCCAATCATTTATAACAAAAATTGTAGAGAATGTAATATGTTTCCTAATGTAAAGAAATTGCAGCAAAAAATTAAATTATCTCTCTCTCTCTTTTTTTTTTTTTTTTTTTTTTTGTAAAAACTATTGTAGATAGAAAAATTATTAAAAAAAGAGCCAAAGGTAACCTAATTAAAGAGAAAGAAGGTAATTAGATAGCTGTAGGGCCTGCATATGATGCATGGAGTTTTCAAAGTAAAGAAAGTAGTGTAATTTCTATTTAAATCTTTAAATTCATTTTTCTCCACTTTCAATTTTTGAGCATTTTTGTAACTTCGAAATGCTCCAACTTCTGTAATTTTCAACAAATTTGTATTAAACTTTGCATACATATTCCTAAATAAATGTTTAATAAAAGTTGGTATTTTTGTTGATTTAAATTAAATACTTTACTTATTATTGAATTTTAAATCTCAAAATTGCACAAAAGATTAAGAAAGATTTAATATATTCACACATAAAAAATTTGTTCTACAAAAATACTTGACACACACTTTAAAAGTATAGCAACTTTTGTAACTGATGTCCATACAAACCTGAATCTAGAAGTTAAGGTTTCTAAAAGAAAAACTGTATGACCTGGGACTTTTTATATAACATACAAAAATCATACTATAAAAAGCACTAAGTATTTTTTTTTAAATAACTATTTCAGATAGAAAGATGAATTTTGAAAGCTTAACTAGGTTCCTATACCCTACCTAATGACAATATTTCAAGCAATTCTGATGTAAACTCTGGATTTTTCACAGATGCCTCCCCTTAATTAAGAAGCACTAATTATAAATTGAATCAACAGTCTTTCACAATAACTTTTTAATATGTTGACTTTTTGCATATACCAGTCTTTCTTCCCCAAGAGTCTAACGGAAGTTGATTCAGTCTCCTTAGCAACCATTGTCTTTTTCTATGCACTGATTACTTATTGCCCACTACATATATATCTTGTTTGTCTCTTACTCACAATTCACTTTCACACAATACAAGTATTTTGACATTTTTTCCTCTTTTTAATTCCTCAACACCACAAGATCCATAAACAATATTTGTTTTGTGACTAAAGACAAACAACGGCTTCAAATCCATTGTTTGCATCACTAGCCAGGTTATTATTAACTCTTGTTATGGTTATCATTGTTTTGAATAATAGGGATCGCATAGTGAATTTTGAAATACCACCAATCTACTCTGTCAGTAAATTTGTTTTACTTTCAGGGGTTGACAGTATAACAGAACAACTCATCACCTAGCAGCAGTAACTATAACAATGGTGCAGTGATGCAAATGATGGATTTACAAAACTAGTCATATTATGATATATACTAACATCAAAGATCAGTGAAGCTTAGTCACTAATTATTACAATTTGTTGAATTATTAATATAATTTTGAGACAAACTGGTACTCAATGCTCCATATATTGCTAGTGTTTACGTAGAACACATTTCGTTAGGACCTTCATAGCATCCTCAGCTAATGTCAGCTATTGAATGGTGGTTTGGTGAACTTCTTGGAGGCGATAAGGGCATCTCTGTCAGTATCTTGATGAACTTTAGGTTTGGGTTCTCTTCAAAGGTGGTGTCGAAATTGAACAGTTTTCCTTCATATTTCCTTATGAATGTTTTTTCCCATGTGGTTAATGCAGTTTAACCCTGCAATTCCTCTTCATTTGGAAGGAAATTTATATAATCTTGCATAATTGGTAAACGTTTAGCAATACGGAAATGTACTACACAAAAAGTATGGATCTCAGACCCAGTTTATTTCAAATACCTTACTTAGTGGTATCAAATTTTTCTAAAAAACCTTTATTAATGGTTTGAATTGTTCAGCAGTAATTCTTTTAAAGAAATTAAAATTTATGGAAATTAATTGTTCTTTCACACTAGCCGTGTGTAGGACGCACTATGAAAGGGTAGAGCCAGAATGAAAAATTCAATGCCATAGCCGGGATTTGAACCACGGATCTTCTGGTTTCCGTGCGGCTGGACGGAAACCAGAAGATCCGTGGTTCAAATCCCGGCTATGGCATTGAATTTTTCATTCTGGCTCTACCCTTTCATAGTGCGTCCTACACACGGCTAGTGTGAAAGAACAATTAATTTCCATTAATTGTACCTAATAGTGGTCCGCACTATAAAGCCCGGGTCTTAAAGTACTTACAGCATAGTAAGTCGCCATCAAGGTAGTTGTCTCATATGTTTATGAGAACTCCTAGTGGTTTACCGGGAGAAACACGACTCAGATGGAGAATTTAATGTCATGTCGGCACGTTGGCCATAGTAGCACAATGGTAGTGCGGCTGGACGGAAACCAGAAGATCCGTGGTTCAAATCCCGGCTATGGCATTGAATTTTTCATTCTGGCTCTACCCTTTCATAGTGCGTCCTACACACGGCTAGTGTGAAAGAACAATTAATTTCCATTAATTGTACCTAATAGTGGTCCGAACTATAAAGCCCGGGTCTTAAAGTACTTACAGCATAGTAAGTCGCCATCAAGGTAGTTGTCTCATATGTTTATGAGAACTCCTAGTGGTTTACCGGGAGAAACACGACTCAGATGGAGAATTTAATGTCATGTCGGCACGTTGGCCATAGTAGCACAATGGTAGTGCGGCTGGACGGAAACCAGAAGATCCGTGGTTCAAATCCCGGCTATGGCATTGAATTTTTCATTCTGGCTCTACCCTTTCATAGTGCGTCCTACACACGGCTAGTGTGAAAGAACAATTAATTTCCATTAATTGTACCTAATAGTGGTCCGAACTATAAAGCCCGGGTCTTAAAGTACTTACAGCATAGTAAGTCGCCATCAAGGTAGTTGTCTCATATGTTTATGAGAACTCCTAGTGGTTTACCGGGAGAAACACGACTCAGATGGAGAATTTAATGTCATGTCGGTACGTTGGCCATAGTAGCACAATGGTAGTGCGGCTGGACGGAAACCAGAAGATCCGTGGTTCAAATCCCGGCTATGGCATTGAATTTTTCATTCTGGCTCTACCCTTTCAATTAAAATTTATGTTCAAACTTTGACCTTGTACTTAACAATAGAAGATATTGTAACGTTCACGGTTGCGCCAACGATAGGTAAATTACATTTAATCCATTGAACGTCACTAGGTGGGGGAGAAGCTCAGGAAGGAGATGTTCCTAACAAGGTGTGGGTTATAAATATTAAAAGCAGAAGCATTATTAACAGTGAAGTATTCTTCATATTTGAGTTTGATTTATGAGTCACTATGTTTACACTCAAACTTCACTTACTTGTTGTATAATTGAAACGTTTTCAAGATCATTCAATCTCATCCTCAGCTGTTTGGTGACTAATTGAACATTCCTCTTCTTCCACTACTACGGAGCTCCGATCACTCTGCCATGTGGTGTTTGGGGCACTAAGTTTTAATACTTCATTTAATGCCGGGATTTCAAAATTTATAACTTTATCACGGTTTTTGTTTATGAATATTTTTTCCCAAATATCCAATTCTATGGGTGTACTTAAAGATTTTAACAGTTTAATGTTGTGGCCAATGTTGTGGTTTTCTGTCCAAAAATGGTGTGACACTGCAGATTTTGCTGTTTGTTTCAACTTAATGTTCCTCTGGTGTTCTTTTAACCTGGTTAACAAGTTTCTCTTAGTTTTTCCTATGTAGCTTTTTTCAAAGGTTTCACAATTAATCTGATAAATTCCTGATTTCAAATTGTTGGGGATTGAATTTTTAGTGGTTTATTTAGCAGGTTCTTCAGACTGAATTTGTTTTGGGGTGCTAGTTTTAAGTTTAGTCTTTTGAAGATTCGTTCAAATTTCCTAAAAGCCCATGGATGGTAGGTGAATTTTCTATATTGCCAATTTGTGTTTTTAAGTGGTGTGAGTGTGGTATTTTTTGATATTATGTTCAGTTTTTCCTTTCTCTTCATCATGTTCCTTATGATGGCTGGGTTGAATCCATTTAATACTGCTATGTCTTTTATGTGTTGTTGTTCTTTCAAAAATTCCTCCTTACTCAGTGGGATGTTGTATAGCCTGTGAATTAGACTTCTAAAGGCAGCTAGTTGATGTGAAACTGGGTTGTATTCATTTTTCTTTATGTAATTATCTATGTGTGTGGGCTTCCTGTATATTCCAAAATCTACACCATGACGATTTCAGTTATCTTGAGGTCCAACAAGGGTAGGGTGTTGTCTCTTTCTACTTCCATTGTAAACTGGATGTGATTATCTTGCAGGTTTAGTAATTTTAGAGAATCTTCCCTAAGTTTTTCCAGAATGATAGCAAAAACATCATCAACATATCTCCGCCAAAATTTATAAATCGGTGGGAAGGCATTTACTATGTGTGTTTCAAAATAGCTCATGTATAGGTCTGCTAAAATAGGCGAAAGTGGGCTCCCCATAGCTAATCCTTTTGATTGTCTGTAGAATTTTTGGTTAAACATGAAGTAATTATTCCTTATGCATAAATCTGTAAGATTGATAATGTCATCTATTTCTCTGGGGTCCGTTGTAGTCTGGGTTAGCCATTTTTTGAGGAGTGTAGGTATTTTTTCAACTGGAATACTTGTAAAAAGTGCTTTAACGTCAAAAGAAACTAGTATGTGATTTTCCGGGATGCTGTACTTCTGTAGGTGATTTATCAATGCTAAGGAGTTCTTTATTTGTTGTTAGGAGTTCTTTTCAAAGTTTGCATTCAAGCAAGCATTTTTTTCGGTCTGTAAACAGTGAAAATAATAGTGAAATGGTCACATGTTTAAGTGCAAATGAAGGCAACAAGACCAAAAAGGGTATACAAAAATTCTGCCCTAAAAGTTGTGCACGTGGTGAAGCTACTAATGAGGGATCCAGAACAATAGTGTCACCACCCATAGTAATAAACTTGTTAAGTCGAGATCTACTAAAAACCCAAAGTGAAACCAGTGAATTAAGCAAGGAAATCGAAGAGCTAAACATATGACTGTGAAATAAACATACTCTATGGTGACAAAGAAGGGACAATTAGCAATAATACTAAAGCAGTGCTAATTTCAAAATTTACCTATGTAAAATCATTTTGAAATTCTTAAAGAAGTAGAAGAAAGTGCTGGGAATGGAAGAAAGGCAACACTAAGTCTCAAAAGTAAGGACGAGGAAATGGTTAAGAGGAATGTCCTTGTAGTGAACGACTTAATTTTAAAATTTGCAGGTGAAGTATGCTATTTTCCGGGCATAAAGCTGCATGAAATGCAAGAAAAATAGAGATTGGTCTTAAAGTCGGCGGGGGGGGGGGGGGGGGGGGGGACAAAGAAAGGCCTGAGGAATTAATAGGGAAACTGGATGTGTTAAATAGCATTAGAGCAGAGGTTTCTGACATAAAAAGTGGTCTTTTCTGCCAATATTATGTTGCCTGTAGGAGAGTTATGAGGATATGTAATGAGTTTTGCACTAAAATAAACTATTTGATTTAAAAATAACTGAACTATTTATTCAACTTTGGGAATTCCGACTCTGGAAAAATGACTTTGCTAAAGATGGGGTACATTTAAATTGAAGGGGATCCAACAGATTTAGTAATTTGTCAAATAATGAGAGAATGTAGGCCAGAGGTGCTCAACACTGCAGCATGTTATCGCTTCCCATAATCATTATTTTCCCCCACCCGTGACCAAGGCAACAAGAGACAGGCCTTGTAGTCAGAGGCAAATGAATGTGTATGCCTTTGATTTCCTGTAAGTAAAAACGACTGCAGTGCCATCATTGAAACTCATTAACCATGGAATAGGTCGTTTTGTCACACCAAGTAGAAGGAAGTGATTTCTACTTCTCTCTTGCTTCTACTTGAGCACTGCTGATGTAGGTTTTACAGCTTAAGAGCTTGAAAATAATATCTGTTATGTTAAATAATGTCATGCCATCAGTGGTAATGAAAAACTAGGATCAGTGTTCAATGTAAAATCAAATAAATGTGATGCAGGGACCCATTTAAATGGGGGTACTGCTCCAAATATGGTAAAATTCTATGATCCATTTAAAAAATGTAAAATAGAAATGGCCAAAAGAAATAAGAATTTGTAAATTTGATATTTAAATATTCAAAGTTTATTTAATAAAATAACAAAGGAGAAGTATAGTTAAATTCATATTTAGAGGAAGTAGTTATTAAATATTAAAAGCAGAAGCATTATTAACAGAGGTATTTTTCATTTTTTAGTTTGATTTATTAGTCACTATGTCTACACTCAACTTCACTTACTATGTTGTATAATTGAAACGTTTTCAAGATCATTCGATCTCATCCTCAGCTGAATCACCAAACAGCTGAGGATGAGATTGAATGATCTTGAAAACGTTTCAATTATACAACATAGTAAGTGAAGTTGAGTGTAAACATAGTGACTAATAAATCAAACTCCAAAAAAAATTAGTTATTCTTTGCATCATGGAACGTTGGATAAACAAAGTACAGATTGCATAAAAATAAATAACTTTAAATTGTCATCTGTATTTTGTAGAAGCATAAATATGCATGGAGGATGTGGAATATTTGTAAGAGTAGAATTGGTATGCAAAGAAATAAAGGATATGTTAAATTTAAGGGTGGCAATGGTCTATATGAAGCCTGTACAGTAACTTCAATATATTGGTTAACATTTTACAGCACCTTTCAAAACATTAACATCAAAATAGAAAACAAGTCCTTTCTTGGAAGTGTTGAAAACAGTGTTGTGATAAATTAAATTTAATAGAAAACAAGTATTTTCTTGGGGACTGGAGTGTTCATTTACTATAAGACAAAACATTATTGAAGTGTAGGGATGTTCATTCTTGCACCAGGACCTACTGTGCAACCAGCAACACTCCAGGTCCATTATTAACAAGCTGCACTCCTACCCTACGTTAATTTTTTTTTTTTTTTTTTTACTTCCTCCAACATTTAGTCATAATGGACAATGAATGAAATGATGCTCAATGCGTCCAAGGTCCATGGAGCTTAGAGTTACCCAATATTTGTCTTTTAGGATAAGGGAAAATCCAGAAAAAACCTTATCCAGGTAACTCACCCTGACCGAGATTCGAACTCGGGACCTCTTGAACGTGAGGCAGACATGCTACCATCTACGCTACCGAGGCGGGCACCCTACGTTAATGCCACCCATTGTCAAGAACAGCATCTACCATGTGCCTGATAGTCCTCCTGAAAGATCATAATGAAAAATGGAAATAGTGGAAAGAGAATCATGGTGTAAAATTAAGCACCCCAGCATTCGCTTAAATGACAAGGGGTTACCATGAAACAAAAGGGATTGGGTTCCCATTAAGATGATCTAACATTTTTAAGTGAGTTGGGGAAAAAGTAAAGGCGCTTTAAATGAAATGCTGAACTATATACGTAAATACCTATAAGACATTTGAAAGTCATCAGGGCAGTAAAATAGATTACAAAATAGGTACATATGAGGGCAAGTCAATAAAGGCTGACATTTTTATTTTTAAACACACAAAATACACTAGTGTTGGTCCAGAGTGGTGTGGTCTGTTTCAAAGTATTCTTCGTTGAGTTGAATGCACTTTGTCCAATACTTCTGCCAATCTTGAAACACGTGTGGAATCCATCTTTTAACATCTTTATAACTATAGAGTCAAACTGAAAAATTCAATGCCATTGTTGGGATTTGAACCACAGATCTTCCAGTCTCCATCCGTTTCTCTCAAACATTGAGCTAATGAAAACCTTACCTTTACGCTGCTGGTGTGGAAGAATGATTAATTTGCATCAATTAAGTTGATCTTTATAACTGCCTCAGCCTTCACGATGGCCTCCAAAGTAGCAAAACACTTCCCCCTTAGCTCCTTTTTCAGATAGGGAAAGAGAGCAATATTACAGGGAGCCAAGTGTGGAGAGTAGGAGCATGAGGAATATATTCAATGTTTCTGCAGGCCAAATAGTGGGTAACAGTGTTGCATACATGAAAGCGGAAATTTTCATGGTGCAGGCACCAACCTAAAAGATGCAGTTCTGGTCGTTTTTGTTGAATGTGTTTAGCAAGGACATCTAAAACAAATTTGTAATACTCACTATACTTAACCATAATATGAGAAGGGACTTGATGTTGGTACACCATTCTATGGCTCTCAAACGAAATGACCATCACTTTTCCTGCTGAGTGAACAACCTTTGATTTCTTTGACATCGGAGAATCGGGAGCTTTCAATACTGAGGAAGCTTTTTTGCCTTCTGGGTCTTAATGGTGAAGCCAGCCTTCATCTCCTGTAATGATGGAGTTCACATGTGCATCTCCATGCATCTTAACGAGCAGTTACACTTTTACCCGCATCAACACGTCTCATGTTTAAGTGATTATGGAGATATTACAATAAAATATAATTATTTATCACAAACTTCACTAAACTTTTTAAGAAAATTGATGAATTTCCCGAAGAATTTGGGAGAATAGTTTCATGAAAACTGTTCTGCATCCTTTTCGTGAAACTAGTCTCTTGAATTCTTTAGAAAGTTAAAAAGATAAGGTTGTGATAGATAATTATATTTTATTGTAATATTTGTTACTTCACTGTTGTTAGCTTGCTGTTTTTTACATATTGATTATGCAGAATTGAAAAACACTGCCATGGGAAATCTGTAACATGTCTTTCAATTATGAGTCATGGAAATGTAGAGTCAGACTGAAAAATTCAATGCAAATCCGTGGTTCAAATCCCGGCTATGGCATTGAATTTTTCAGTCTGACTCTACGTTTCCACAATTTAGCCTACACACGGCCAGTGTGAAAGAACAATTTCAATTATTAGTCAGTTTTCACAAACAATAATACCAGCTGTGTTAATCATGGTTTTGTTTATTGCTGTTACTGGAGCACCTACCACCTTGCTTTGTTATTGAAGCAGGGTCTTTAAATTCCTTGAACCATCAAAGTGCTGTAGACGGAGACAAAACATCATCATATGAGGGGCTGAGAGCCAGAGTGGGCCAAATGCCACTTTATTGGAACTGAGAAAAATTGATGTAAAGTTTAAGACATCAAGTAATTTATGGAATGTATGTTACTTGATACTGTTAACATTTTTACATAAAGTAGATATTGATGAAACTAGTCCAATAACATGAAGCCAAAAAAATAAAAATCTTATCCTAAAAATAATAGTGCAAAATTCAACATATTTCAGAATCATGGAGTTGGCCCACTATGGCTCGAATACCTTTTAGTCATAATAGAAAAAAATGTTAGTGGGCCATCTCCAAACTCCCTCTTGTTGTTTTTCCACCTTCTTGTTGGTTTAGTTTCCCACCTCCAAATTCTGGAAAAATTGCAATGTGAAACTGGTGGAATATAAGGTAACAAAGTCATTAGGTCTTCATATTTACTGCTGCTTATTTTAACTGATTCTTTGTAAGCTGGTAGCAGAGACCATGGCGAAGAAATAGCAGATGTAACTTTCACAAAGTTTCTGCCCCTTTTTACTGGTGAAATGTCAATCATTTTCCAGGTTTCTATTTCATTAGAAAATAGCGGAATTTAATTTTTATGGGTTCAGGTGTTCCACCTTTTCACTATCTACGGTTTTTGTACACATTGAAAATTTAGATTTTGTATTTTCTTTAATATCCGAAAAATAGATAGATAATTTATTGATCTTGTAAATCATACATTGTACTTGAGTACTATGATATAAGACACATCAAATTGTGAATTTACAGTGCAATTAACTAAACTTGTAAATTAACAAGTCACATCCAACAAGGACAAGTCAGTGTTTGTACAAAATAATGTTTTATAAAGATATCTCAAGAATTTTATAATTTACACAATTAATTCAGAAATGTAACAATATTATAAACTTTCCATAAATTCACTAACAGAATAAAAACAGTGGTCTAGCAAGTATGCCAAAACTGACTTTTTAAATGCTGAAAAATTGCAATTAGTTTTATTGGCTATAGGCAGTTTATTAAAAAAAAAAGTAATTCCTAGGTTTATTACACTGTTTTGATGAGCTCTTGTGTTACTTCTATTCATATGAATATCCATTCTCTGTCTAGTATTATGATTATGAACTGTGTCATTAAAGGTACAGTGGCCATTTCCTTTCATTAAATTCGTCTTTGTAAATTTTAAAATTTCAAAAATGAAAATACATGGGAGAGATAAGATTTTAAATTTTTTAAATAATGGTCTGCACGTAGATGTTGATTTAACTCCTCCAACTATTCTTAGAATCCGTTTTTGCATAATGAATAATGATTTGCAATGTGGTGAGTTACCTCATAATGTTATGCCATATTTTAAAATGGAGTGAGTACACGCAAAATACACGCTTCTGAGAGTTTTTATGTTAACTATGTGTACCAGTTGTCTGAAATTATAAGAAATTGTACTCAGTTTTTTAATTAGATGATCAACATGTGTCTCCCACTTTAGGTTACTCTGTATCCAAAGACCAAGAAATTTAGTTGTATTTACATACTTAATTACTTTATTATTACATATTAATTGTGATTGTAGAGGAGACTTATTCTGAGAAAACTGAAAATGAATTACATGTTTCTTATCCAAGTTTACAATTAAATTATTATTGCTGAACCATTTAGAAATATTACTGAACATTCTGCTTGATAAGATTTGTGGCTCTTCAAGTGCATTGCTTTTAATTAATATATTTGTGTTGTCAGCATATTGAACTATTGTTTTAGCTGTAATACTTGACTGTAAATAATTTACAAACAATAAGAAAAGAATAGGACCCAAAATAGAACCTTGCGGTACACCAAACTTAATATATTTTGTGTCTGATCGGTATTCTTTAATGCAATCTTTTTCTGTATGTGAAATTTCTACTATTTGCTTCCTGTCCTTTAGATATGATTTGATCCATTTCAATGCATGCCCTCTAATACCCATAAGTTCTAATTTTTGGAATAGTAAATTGTGGTTTAGTACATCGAATGCTTTAGTTAGGTTGAAAAATGCGCCTAGTATTTTGTCTTTGTTATCCAAAGTATTTATTACACTGTTTACAAAATCAAAAAGTGCAGTTTCTGTTGATTTTTGTTTACAAAACCCATGCTGAGTTTTAGATATTAAATTATTCATCTCTATAAATGCTATAAGTCTTTTATAGAATATCTTTTCCAGTACTTTAGAGAAGCTGGATAAGAGTGAAATTGGCCTGTAATTTAGTAAATTGGGTTTATCTCCTTTTTTGCATAGTGACTTTACTTTAGCAGTTTTTAGAGCTTCTGGAAACACTGCATGTTCAAGTGAGCTATTATATACGTCTGCTAACGGGTGTGCAATAAGAATAGAACATTTCTTTAGCAAAAAATCAGGAACGTTATCAATACCTGAAGAGCACTTGGATTTAAATTTTGATATTACTGAAACGGTTTCCTCAAAATCAGTAGGGCACAAGAACATTGTTCCCATTGTGGGGTTCTTTTGTGAAACAATATTTTCAGCAAGATTTATGAAGTGATCGTTAAAAGTCTCTACTATTAACTTTGGGTTTGTTATTAATTTTGAATACTTCTGCAGTACTAAATTATCCACATTCTTATTGGGCTTTATTTAATTGTGTATTACTTTCCATGAGGCTTTCATTTTGTTCTGGGCACTTTTGATGAATTTATCATTTGCCATCTTTTTTGCTTGTTTTATAACTTTATGCAATGTGTCTTTATATTTCTTAACATAGTCACTGAATTGTGGAGTGACAGTCTCTGTTTGCAGAATTTCATGTAATTTTCGTTTGTGCGCGCAAGATGTTATAATTCCTTTAGTAATCCACAAATTTGATTTTCCTGAGAATGATTCTTTTATTTGTACAAGTGGGAAAGCTATATCAAAATAATGCCTAAATATTTTTTGAAAAGTTTCGAATTTTTCATTAGTATAATATGTATCATACACTTCATGCCACATTTTGCTTTTTAGTAGATGCAAGAAATAGTCTATATTTGAATCATTGAATTGTCGGGTAAATATTGTTTCTTTAAGGTTTGGATAATACATGTGTCCTTAATCATGTTGACTATCATGCACTCCTAGATTGTACACCCAGAATTTTATCTTATAAAAATAAACATTAGTAGTAAGAAGAGGCAGAGGTAATGTTTATCAAAAGTTATAGTCAGTGTTAGGATTTTTAGGTGCAAATTTCAGATGAAAAATGGAAGGGAAAAGGTGCTCAAATAAGATAAAAAAAACGGACAAAAAGGCGCTGCGCACAAAAGTGAATCAAGAAGATATTGACACACTGCTTCACTCACACTGTTTTTTCACAGGACATGTTTCAAGAGCTTTTGTTCTCATCCGCTAGAACTCAACTAGTGCAAATTGTAGTGGTTTCCTCTTTATCTGTATCGTCGATAGATGGCATGATGTACTTGTCCAAGTTGTCCGGTGGTGGAGTTTCAAAATTCATGACTCTATGACGATTTTTGTTAGTAAAGAATTTTTCCAAGTTTATGTCATGTCTAGTATTCAAAAAATGAAAAGCCACTGCTGATTTTTTTGTTTCACCATTTTTAATGTTTCTTATATATTCTTTAGTTCTGATGTCAATATTTCTTTTTGTTTTTCCTATATAAATTTTAGGAATAGAATAGAGAATAGAATATAGAATTTTGACTGTTCGTGTAGATTTTGTTTAAAGCATTGAATGCCTGAGCTTTATTCAGTAATGTCAGTGTTTCATAGAAATGTTGGACCTTGTAAGGTTGATTTTTATCCACTGTTAATGAAATCGTGATAATTAGCAGTTATCAAGAATGGGAATTGATAAATATTCAGATCCTTCCAAATTAAGTTAGACAGGACTTGTATGAGTTTTTAATTAGTAGGGATATCATTAAGATTTAAAATAAAGATATATTAAAAGTTTGTGTGATGTTGTGTAGATATTCGTCATCAATTGAAACAAATTAAGAATTTATTAAATTAGTTACAACTAAAGCTGTCCAAATTGCCCTTGTCATTGTCAGTTTTCATTGCTGTTGCCCTGTTTTCTTTTATTCAATTTACACATTATCACAATTAGGCTGCCAATTTTCTGACGCAGCAGTACTTTTAATGGCATATCTCTCTTAGCAAGAGATAAAATACATATAGCATTGGGTTATGTATGATTATTGTTTTTGTTATGAATTAACAACAGAAGTTTACTTTGCCTGTTTTCATTTGCTAATTTGGATGGACAAAGAACATACCTGTTTGCTCAGTTATTGCAAATAGTGTAACATATTTCTCACAAGACACAACTGTTCTGTGGTAAGTTTGAGCATTTGCTATTCTTAGGTAAGCTCAAGGCCTTGCACCAACTGAACATAAAATGTCCTGTGAATAATAGCTTCTTGAACATAATCTACTAAAACCTACATTAACGACATGTCAATCACAAATATAACTTACCGCTGATTACGAGTGTCATAATTTCTAATAAATTCCAGCCTTACAAACCATCTTAAAGCTTAATTGATTATGAGGTTATATTGGGTTGTATGTACTTTGAAATAATAACTTTGTAAAGTTGTTATAAACATAATTCCATGAAACAGCACACATTAATTAAATATGCATTAATTTTGTATGACTTTGACCACTTTATTTTCATTTGTTATGTTTTCTTTTCATTTATATGCTAAATTTAACAGCTTCCTTTTCTTACATTTCTTTAAACAAGTATAAAATAAATATGTTTCTAAAAAAAAAAAAAAAGACCTATCTAGATTGATTTTTTGACCTCCAAACCTCTTTGCAGTGGGTTTGTGAATTTGTATACCAGTGATATATTCTAAATAATTTTTAAACAGAATGCTTCTGAGAATATGTAATAAGTGTATAGCTTGTAGAGAAGTGTACAAGCTAGCAAAGTATTGGAACCCTTGCTTTAATAGGTTCCATCTAATAGTACCTTTTATGATTTTTTAAAGAAATTTATGCTTGGGGGGGGAAAAATAACATCAATTAGATTAAAAGTATCAAGAATATATATTTCTATGGAGCAAAATGTTTTAAATAAATAAGACTTTACATCCTAGTAATTGCCTGTTGCAGGTGAAGACTTTTGGAGATGGCAGACAATGAATCCAGAGGGCTACCGTCGAGACCTCAAGCATACAGCAAATGGTGAACAGAAAATATCTCCAAGCAAACTCAATGGCAGGGCATCTGTTATAATAAACAGGAACCATGTGAATGCTCACTGACAAGACCTCAGGATCAGAATGTTCCTTCAGTCAACTTCCTTCTCCAGTGAAACTTATTTACAAACCAGCGTCACTCTTCTTGCCATAGACCTTTCTCATTTCTTTCAGTAACACTGCAGTTTCAGTTCTACTTAAAATTACCGTTCTCCTCTCACCTTCATTTTCATTAAACAGAAACTCTTATGGAATAATATACTTGGATGCTGAAAACATTGTAATTGGGGACATTTGATTTTATTGTGGCATTGCAAATAGAATGAACAATTAGAGTGTAACTTTCATGCAGTTTGTACTTTTGTCAGCTGGTAGTCTGTAAGTATGTATGTGCTTGTTGGAGTATTGAGAGATATGTTTGTCAGATTCTGACTGGAAATGAGCTGTCAAGATCAAGCTTGTTATGTAGTAAGATTCATATTTATTTGTTAAAATAAATATTCTGTTTTATTCAGAAACCTCAAAATAAAATTATGAAATACAATTAAATAAAGGTAGTAGTGTTTTAAAAGTATCTTTAGTTACCCATACTTTTAACTGCATGTCCACATTTTCCTAATTTCATAGAAGGAAAAGAAAGCATGTTTATGTTCATAATTCATTCATAGTGATAGTTAAAATTGGAAAATTCATAATAAATAAAGTTGAATCTATGTAAACAAAAGATGTAGGCTAACATAAATACAAAAGTTAAGGCATAAAATGCTGACCAATGTTTCCGCAGAGCACTTGCCAGGTGTAGTAGGCATGTACCAGTAGTAACTCTGTACATCAAAACATATTAAATATCCTTGAAACTTAAAATTTTATCCTTATGATATTAACCCATGATGCAGTTTGAATTGGAGAGCATTAATGACAATGTTTCTACCATGAGCATGGATCATTTTACACTTGCTAATGGAAAAATCACTTATCCCAAATTTTATGGACATGTTCATAAACACAGGGGATAAGAAAAATGTAGTAATTTCATTTTTATATTCATATTTCAGCACAACCTTGAAACACAACTTAACATATGGTGAGTTGAACATTAACTCATTCCTTTTCAAACTGCAGGGTTTGTACTTTTATAGTATGCTGTTTATATTTCTGATATGAGTGTAGGTAGCATACAAAAATAGTCGCCATCCTTGAATGTCACAACTGTGCTGTGAAAGAGAATGTAGGAACCAGCAGATTCTCATTAAGTAAGATAGGGAAGCTGCACTGCATGTCCTTAAATCTTACCAGTTTAAATCAAAACTGTTGTGGGAAACATATCAAAGGTTACTCAGTCTTTTATTCACCAAAAAAGTTAAAGCAAGTTTGGGTACTGACCATACAGGTAATAAGAGCTGATTTTCTGGACAAAAAGGGGTTTATGACCCATATATAGTCTCAAATCAGCTAAGATCACACTCAACAATTAGATGGCGAGGAATAAAACTTATCCTCTTTATGAAGGGTCAGGTCAGAGTGAAAAAATTCTATCCCATAGCCAGGTTTGAACCACAGATCTCCGTTATATACACACACCAACAAAAAAGTGGAGTTACAGACCAACAAACTTTGGGAGCTGATAGATAACATTATTTTAAACATTTTTTGTTAAGTAAAGTTGATTTGTTCCAGTGCTTCGTTTAAGTGCTAAATGCATTAATGTCATTACTGCATCCCACCCATGTTAAGTATTTATGGCAATGGGTCCACCTCTGCCTAACCAGTGATTGCTGTATGTAGCCGTAAGATGACGTACTTCAGCACCGAAGTGAGTTGGTACCCCATCATGTTGCAACCACATGTCCTGACTGATATGAAGTGGAACTGTTTCCATTAAATGAGGCAAAACTTTTTGCAGTAATAATAAGTAATTGTAAGCGTAGTTAGGTCTGGCAAAATGTATGGTCCTATTAAGAAGTTATCCACAATATCAACCCATAACATAAACATCAAATCTTCAATGCCATGGCCGGGATTTGAACCACGGATCTCCTGGTTTCTGTCCAGTCGCTCTAACCCATTGAGCTACCATAGAATTCTTCCGATAGTGCTACAACTTAAGTGCAACTGTCAAGAGACAGCACTAGTACTAGTTGCAGGATTATTGTGAATGCACCACAACACATCCTTCTTTCTCATTCTCAGGAGTCAGTACAGAACATGGCTGTCCTTTACCTGCTGCTCGTCTATCCAAGGAGCCTCTTTCATGTATTTACATTCAGTGTGGCAAATGTAGGATGATGAGAAGCCTTTTAGTTTTGGAACTGTTCTTGATAATAAAGCCTTACAGCCACATGACCTGACATTAACTCATTTAGCACTTAAAACGAAGCACTGCAGCAAAAAATTTTCCTTAACAAAAAGTGTTTAAAATTGTGTTATCTATCAGCTCCTAGAGTTTGTCGGTCTAATTTTCAGACAACCTGTATTATATGGCATTACATATATTATTGCCCGCCTCGGTAGCGTGGTGGTAGAGTGTCTGCCTCACGTTCAAGAGGTCCCGCGTTCGAATCTCGGTCAGGGTGAGTTACCTGGATAAGGTTTTTCCGGCGCTTTCCCTTATCCTGAAAGACGAATGTCGGGTAACTCTAAGCTCTATGGACCCTGGACTCATTTGAGCATAATTTCACCCATTCCATTCATCGTCCGATATGACTTAACATTGGAGGACATAAAATTACAAAAAAAAAAAATATATATATATATATATTATTTATGACATTGAATTTGTCAGTCTGACTCTACCCTTCAAAAACCTTGTCCTACACATGGCTAGTGTGAAAGAACAGTTAATTTTCATAAATTAACCTAATAGTGGTCAAAAGCATGAAGTCTGGGACTTAACTTACTATGTTGTAGATACTTGCTACAAAAGGTATGTATCACATTGTATATATGATCTTATGATCCCCTAGTGGAAAATATGAGTAATTTGGGGAGTAATTTGCTGGCATATTGCCATGGTAGCTCAATGGTTAAGAGCAACTGGACAGAGACCAGGAGATACATGGTTCAGATCCAGCTATGGCATTGAATTTTTCAGTTTGACTCTACTCTTTGAAAACCTTGGCTTACACACAGCTAGTGTGGAAGAATAATTAATTTCCATTAATAAACCTTACAGGATCTTAATCAGAGAACCTAGTAAAAACCCAAGTCTACTGCCTCATTAAATTAAATAGCAACTGTTAAGAAAACTCATTAGCTATCTTTTCAGCCATGATGTATTCAAGAAATATATCAGTGATAGGGATATTCCACAAAGAACCAATATGTAGCCTGTGTAAACAAGGTGATGAAACTGCAGTGGATCTTCTGGAGTGTGAATCTCTAGAAAGAAGAAGGAACCCATCTTATAAATGATCAAGCATCTCGGAGAAGGGGCTGAACTTGTAAGGCAAATAAATAGACTTACTGAATGGGTTGAGAACTAAATCTATAACAACCCAAGGAACTGTACAAAAAGCCTTTTGGACTGAGGTATATAGAGTTTAACTCTCTTACAATCTCAAAATTATCACCTTTATATAAGTGATAAGCACTGTGAGGAAGGAATAATTATGATTTTCTGGGTTACTTGGTGGGGTGAGGTTACCCCGAAGGCCAAGGTTGCCATGTGGGGAGTGTTAGTAACTAACTGATTTTCTGGGTTTTCTGTGTTAAATGACAGTAATCCACATGAAAATAAAAAAGTGTGTAGCTCATGTTCTATCATAGAAAGGATTTTTGCATATCCATGATAAAAAAAAGAAGAAGAAAAGAAATAAATTCTGTTAAGTTATAACATTGGCATATATTGAGAAAACTATTTGTAGTTGAGTTTTAACAGTTCATCACTTTTATTTTTGTGTTATTGAGGGACTAGTTTCGGAAGCCATTGCATCCATTTTCAACCTTGGTCCAACTAAAGTCTGTTATTTCCTCTCTTCACTCTGGTGGTGGAACTATGGCCTTCTTTGCTAAATTATCTACTGGTGGGATTTCAAAGTTCATTACTCTGTCCTTATTTTTCCATATGAATATGTGTGGGGCAAAATTAGTCACCTTAAAGGTTTGTGAGTGAGAGGGGAGATGGTGTTAGTGGGGAAGAGGGGAATACAGTAGTGTTCAACAAAGAAGAGGAGAAAGAGGGGCAGAGATGATGTGAGTAACAAGGCAACCGAAATTAGTGGCCAAAAAAGGCAAACTTTCCTTTGTTTCAGAAAATAAATAGTAAAAAAATGTTAAAGCTGATGTTCTGGAACGCTGAGGGTTTAAAAAGCAAACTGATTAGTGGGCAGTTGCAGAATATAACAGCTAGACATGACATAGTTGGAATTACAGAAATGTGGCTAGGAAATAATGAGTTAATACACTTAGGGGGTTTTAGTTATATAGGCACTGGAGCTACTAAAAGGAAAGAAAGAGGGTGACATCAGGGGGAGTAGGTGCGTTTGTTAGATCAGAGGTACTTAACAGTAACAGAATAGAGGCAATGACAAAGGATGATAGGAATGTAACCTGGTTAACAATCAAGAAAGGTCCAGAAATAGAACATAGTCTAGGAATAGGAATAATTTGTAGTCCTCCCACAACATCAAGCTTCTTTGATAACAGAACATTTAATAAACTATGGAGGAGCTAAGGTACAAGTTTCAGAGCATAGTGTTTTTGTTAATGGGGGATTTCAACGGTAGAATAGGCAAAGAGAAAATTAGATCGATAAGGCATGATGGGGAAATAGGTAGGGAGAAAGCACATGAATGGGTAAGGAGTAGCAAAGACAAGGTTCTCAACAAAGAGGGGTAAAATTGCTCCATTTCTGTAAATTAAATAATTTGTTTGTATGTGATGGGGCAGTAAAAGATGAGGATGGTGAATATACATTTGCAAATAACAACGGTCAAAGTGTGGTTGACTGTATCTTATGTAGTGAGGAGCTTATTGAAAGTATTAATAATTTCAAAATAGCAAACGATATACTGAGTAGTAGCCACTTTCCATTAGGCATAGAAATAGGTTTGATAGAACAAAGCGAGAAAGGAGGAAGGTGAGATTAAAGAAGTTAATGTATTTAGATGGAGGGAAGAAATGAAGAAGGAATTCCTAACTGAACTAAACAAAGAAACATCGCAAATAATAAGAGTAGGTATAGACGTTGCATTGAATGAGAACAATATAGAAAGAAGCTTAGAGTTAATGAAAGTAATAGCTACAAGGGCTGTGATATAAATGAAAGTAAAAGGGAAAATGAAACGAATAAGTAGTGGATGGTTCGATGAGGACTGTGGTAGGGCGAAAAGGAAAGTGTTTAAAAATCTGGCTTGTTGGAGAAGAATGGGGGAGGTTAGAGATAGGATGATTATGGTAATAGTAGTAGTAGTAGTAGTTTTATTCATCCGTTAAGTCAATACAATGACATTGGATACGTCAATACAAATATTTAGAACAATACAAATAATATAAGTATAAAAATAAAAAATAAGTTGCATCAAGTGTAATTAATAAGATCTAAGCATGAACTCATAAATATATATAGTTGCATGGCTCTACAACTACACAGCATTTAAAATGCATCACAAATATATACAATTATATGGCCAGCTACAGTGTATCTAGAAATTCACCTATATCATAATATGAATCACTTAATAAAATTTCTTTCAACGATAGTTTGAAACACCTCATGGATTTTATGTTTTTCAGATTGGCCGGTAGTTTATTATACAGAGTGACTGCTGAATATCTAACTCCTTTGGAATAAAGTGTAGTTCTATGTGTTATTGTTCTTAAGTCTGTTTTACCTCTGGTGTTATGATGATGTATTTGATTATTTGTGGTGAAATTTTCAAGGTTTTGTTTTGTATAACATAGCAAACAGTATATATACAGACTGGGCAGAGTCAAGATTTTCAACTCCTTAAAGAAGTTCCTGCAGGAGTCATATTTTTTTCCTGACATTAAGCATCTAACAATCCTTTTTTGTACTTTAAAAACCAAGTGACTGTCTTTACTATCCCCCCAAAACATAATAAGTAGAGAAGCGTACAAGAAATTATTAGAAGGTAAAAAGAATGAGTGGCAGAATAGTATTCGAAAGAAAATGAAGGATACCTTACAACAAAAAGATAATAATGAAATATGGGATATGCTGAGAGAAGTAAATAGAAGGGAGTGAAAAATGAAATAATAATAATAATCTTTATTGTCTGTAAACTTGTGGGTTACAAGCATTAGACATTGTCACATTCTAAAGTATGTACATGAGAATTTAGCTTTGTTTGAGTTTCCATTTACATTAAACTTTACAATTACTGTGTTACATAGTACAACTATTGCATACAGAGTTATTTTAGCTAACATATTCCTAGTACTAGTAAGTATACAATAACAACAGCAGTATAAAAGTAATAATAATAATATAATACAATTCTAATTCCCTTGGACTTTACAAAGATTTATCTATAGGAAATAAGTATAATAATTACAACAAAAATATAAGACAATTATAATTCACTTAAGCTGTATAAACATTTCCCTATAAGGTATTTTTTCAAGAGATTTTTAAATATATTGCCTTGTGCTGATTTAATATATGGAGGAAGTTAATTGTACAAAATGATACCTGCAATGTATGGGTCTTTGTTGCTAGTGGTTTTTGCTTTATATTCTCTATGATAGTTGTTTACTCCTCTAGTGTTATAACAATAATGTTTCCTATTTAATGATGTGAACTTACTGTTAGTCTTAACAAGTATGATAACCTTATACACAAACAATGATACCACACAAAGTATAAACTTGAAAGAAGCGTAGGGACAGTGAAGCACAAATTAGCACAAAAGTGAATCGAGAAGATATTGACACATTGCTTCACTCACACTGTTTATTCACAAGACATGTTTCAAGAGCTTTTGCTTATCATCAGAGTACCAGTAGTAATAGTAATAGTAGTAATAGTAGTAGTAATAGTAGTAGTAATAGTAGTAGTAATAGTAGTAATAGTAGTAGTAGTAGTAGTAGTAATAGTAATAGTAGTAGTAATAGTAATAATAAATAAATAATAAATAATAATAATTAATAATCATAATCATCATCATCACCATAATAATAATAATAATAATAATAATAATAATAATAATAATAATAATAATAATAATAATAATAATAATAATAATAATAATAATAATAATAATAATTAATAAACAAAGAGATCCCTGGATTACTGTATCTGGTTGATTTAACGGTGAGAGCAATTTCTGTAATAGGTCTACAAAAATCAATAGAGGCAATTCATAGATTTCGCGCTAACTGGGGATTAAGGATAAACAGTAAAAAATAAAAAAATAATGGTATTTAAAAGATGATCGATACTGAGGAAAGGAGAGGAGTGGTACATAGGAGATCAAAAGGTAGAAGTTGTAAACGAGTATGACTAGGTGTAAGGATGTGTAGCAGTGGAGGGTGGGGCACACAAGCCAGAAAAGTGATAGCTAATGGCAGGGCAGCAATGTCAGGGGTAAGAATATGTAAACATAAGCTGAAGATGTCAGTCAGATGTTTTTTTTTTTTTTTTTTGGTAATTTACGTCCTCCAACCTTAAGTCATATCGGACGATGAGTGAAAAGGATGAAATGATGCTCAAATGAGTCCGGGGTCCATGGAGCTTAGAGTTACCTGACATTCGTCTTTCAGGATAAGGGAAAACCCCGGAAAAAACCTTATACAGGTAACTCACCCTGACCGAGATTCGAACTCGGGACCTCTTGAACATGAGGCAGACACTCTACCATCTACGCTACCGAGGCGGGCATCTACTTAGATGGTTAGAAAGAATGTAGGAAGTGGTCGTTGACTCCAGAACAATGTATGCAGTGGAGGTATGGGGCACATCAGAGATAGGAACACAATTAGACCAGATGTATGGACTGTTTTGCAAAGAACTACTAGGGCTACCAAAATCGGCACCAAGAAAGGTGGCAGTACTAGAGCTAGGTAATACAAAAAGGAGGGGAATAATAATAGAGAGAATGCTGAAATTCTGGTATAAGTGTATTAAAGGGCAGGAAGGGGAATTATTAAATCTGTGCTTTAAGCAACAGAAAAGCATTAAGAACACAAACAGTTGGTGCTCGGAATTGGAAAGAACGGTATCAAAGATAGGCATGGGAGATGTATGGAAACAGAGGAGTCAAATCATAGCTGTTTTTGGAAGGAAGTGAGAACCAGAGTATAAGACATAGATAGGCAGGAGATATGGGAAAGTATAGAAGAAAAGGAAACTTTGAAATTTTATAAGCAATTAAAGACAGAATGGGGTAGGGAAAATATATAGATCAATGTGATAAAACTGGAAGAGAAGGCATAGCATGAATGGGAGTAGGAATAATATATCTAAAAGTGTTGAGAGGTAATGAATAAGTTAAGAGAAAAGTGGATTAGGGTAAAAGAAGCGAAGGTCAAAAAGAAATGACAACAAGCTGCTCAGGAAAACCAAAGGCTTATAGCCAGGGGATCTGAGTCAGCAAGTAAATCTTAGGTCAGCAATTTCATGCATTTTTACAGGATGTATAATAAGATATATAAATATCATATGAATATGTTCTCTCATTATGTGTGACTGGAGGAATTTAGTAACAGTAACTTTAAAATTGATTGAAAAAACTATTTGTAGTCTGTATTTTTTATACAATGTAAGTGAGGAAGTATCAAAACAACTGACTACAAATAGATTTTTCAATATATTGTAATTTAACTGGATTGGAACACCATAGTGAGGCGAAATAATTATTAAATTATAGATGAGTTGTATTTATTACACATGAAGCTGATGTGTAATAAATACGACTCATCTATAATTTAATAAAGTTTTTTCAATGTTCTTCCATGTCAGTCTGTTTCGGTTTATCACCCTTTTTAGTAATTTTGGATTTGGGTCAATTTCTTAGTTTTTGTTCCAAAAATGAAATGCTACTGCTAACTTAATTTCTTGTTTCAATTTGATTTTTCTAAAGTGCTTTTTGACTCTGGATTTTAGGGTTTTTTTTTTTTTTTTAGTTTGACCTATGTAGCATTTTTCACAATCCTTACAACTTATTTGGTATATTTTGGACCTATTGAATGGTGGGATTTCATCTTTTGTTTTTGAATTTATAAAGTTTAACACTGACAAGGATACTATTACTATGCTCATACCTGTATTCACTTGAAAGTTTAATGGCATCATCTCTAAGTGGGGCCTGTGTGCGGAGTAGAGCTGGAAGTACCTAAAAATCAGTCCAGAATACATAGGAACAAATAGGCATAATAACACAGCATTGTACAGGAGAATTGTTTACCCCTGCGGGCAGCTGTCTACACAGGCATGCATAAGGAGCATCAGCACAGAGCTTACGAGGGATGTCCAGCAGCTACTTGCAAGTGGTTGCATGCAGCATTTTTCAGACTTCAGTTTTGGACATTGCAGTTCTACTCCGCAGCAGATTTTTGGTGAAAAGGCTCCAGATAGGTGAGAGGTGATGCCATCAAACTGTTAAGCAAATACAGGTATGAGCATATGATAGTTCGCATTTGAGTATCTATTTGTTGGTGCCAAGATATTTTGTTCCTTAATGGGAGATTGTACTTGAATTTCAACAAAAAATTTGTATTTTTTGTTTTAATCATTTTTAAATAATTTAATATATCTATAATAAGAATATAAAAGACTTTTTTAAATTGAAGATTCTAAGGCCATATTATCTGTCAAGTACTGTCACACTGCACGTACTGGTTATGCTCCATGTATATATGTATAGGTAAGTGGTATCAGGTAGGGTATACATTAGTAATATTAGTAATAATTTATTTCCTTTTACATCAACAAATGGAAATACAAAATCAAGATTACAATTATAAAATCCATACTGAAATATGCCATATATTCCTAAATCCTGAAAATCCTATCATGTTATCATGTTGCCCACCATTGAATAGTAATTCAGTCCCTATACACCTAACCCTAGGTTTTTGTGTGGTGGAGGCCCTCTGCTCCTTTTTACACTTTCTGCCATTTCACCTATCTCACTCTACATTTTTCTCTTAATTGTTCTTAGCCATCTCTCTTTAACTTTCCCTAAATAATTCCCTATATTTCTCCTGTTCTTTGCTCCTTTTACTGACAACATTTTTCTAATTACTACTTCACCCCCCAAACTGTCCCATTTACGTAGCCAAGCCTGCTCTCTCCATATCTTTGTTTGACTACAATTTAATATACAATGGAAATCTGCATTCTCTTCTCCACACAATGGACATTTATCTAGCTCCCTCTCTTGACCTATACCTTTCAAGTTTCTCACTCCTGTTCTTGCCCAAGCAAAACCTTCTCGCCCTAACTTACTACATATATCTATATATCCTTCCCTCCCCCAGGTTATTTTTATTTCTCTATATAATCTTAGTGAGCTTTTGTCACTTGTGGGTATACATTGTGTTCTATACTAAACTTCCAAAGCCAAGTAGATTTCAACCTATAAGGGAGAAAATTACTGTATCTCTAGAAAAGATGGCAGAGGAATTGAGGGAGAAAACTGCAAAAGAAGCAGTAATAGAAAATGAAGGATGAACAGACAGGCCATCTACAGACATTGCATTTTTAGTGACATTGGTGCACTTTTCTCAGAAACTATTAAACCTAGAAGGGTGAAAATTTTGCACAACATAAACATTACTATCCTCTATACAACAGACTAAAAAAACTTGGTGAATAAGAGAAAAATTTAGTATTAAATAATGTTTTGTAAGTAAATTTAATGAAACTAATTGGAACAATGAGAACAAATTATTTCTTAGCAACTACATAAAAAAATCTTAATATTTTTGGCCTTTTGCATACACATATTTCTTAAAAAACGACTGCTCAAAATTTCAAACTTCTATCTGATATAGTTTCTGAAATAATTGCACCTAAAAGTGATGAATTTAACATTGGCAGGATGGGCAGTCATATCTACCATATAAAACTCACTGTGGGAAAGTCATTGATCCAAACTTAAACAGATGTCCATGGAGACAATCATGACCTGTGATTAATCTGAACATTGCAACAGATCATTTTCTAAGTAGATCTGAAACTGTGTTAAGTTTATTTTGGAGATCCTTCCTATTATGTTTTTCAGAGGAAGTAAGATATTTGTCATAATTGATTGTGAAAATGTTTTTAATTAATCTTATAACGGCTTCATAGCTGATATTTTGTTTCATTGTTTGAGCAGTTTTGTAACCCTTTTTGGCCAAAATATCCACTTGCTCTTTCCCAGAAATTCCACAGTGGAATGGAATCCATTTGAAAACTAAATGTTTATTTAAATTTTGGAGATGTTTAATAAAATTAGGATATTTCATTTATTTTTTCAATTTTATGGCAGTCAGTTGAAATAATAGCCTGAATAGCTGCTTTGGAGTCCACTATAAAAACTATGTTGGAAAGCTTATTTGTCCAAGTGAATAGACTTTGTAAGGAAGTATATATTGCATCAATTACTCTATGAAAGCTTCTGAAATAATTTCCAACTTGCTTACAGAAAGAAAAAAGTTTACGGGTAGCTCCTGCTGCATCTTCTTGGTTGTAAAAAGAGCTGTCTGTATAGATGTGAATCCATTCATCATCTGGATACCTTACAGTTATGGTTTCAAGTGCATATACTTTAGCTTCTATAGATGAATTTTCTTTCTTTTTAAAATCTGCATTTAGATTGAGGTTATATTGTAGTTCAGTGATGTTCAGTGGGATTTTAAGAGGCATGAGAGATATGTTTTGGATAAGTAATTTAGTTTATTACTTAGTTGTTGAACTTTCTATATGAAACCTAATGGAGTTTTCAAAATGAAGGTACATGTGTGGTGTTTTACCTATTTTTGTTCTCTGGAAGTCTCGAGAGTGTTTTTCATTTGTTAGAAGGGCTTGCACTTCTAAATCTGTCATTATAGGAGTAGATTTAAACCCTAGTAATGAACCTGAGAGCTTTATTTTGTGTGCACTCAAGTAGTGTGGAAGTTGCTGACATCAGTATTTTGCCACAGTATGTAAGAAATGGTCTTACATACATATTATATGCAGTATTTAATGCAGACCTTGAATAACCTCATTTAGTTGCTGAACACTTTTAATAACTTAAAATACTGGGTTGCTTTATCTTTGATTTTTTCAATATGTTTTTCCAATGTTAAGTTTTTGTTAAACAATATTTCAAGATATAGAGCATTTTTCTGTTCTGCTTAACTGGGTATCTTCATAATATTAGGTTATCAAAATTTTACTTTATTGGAACAGCACAGTGGAGAGAAACATAATTAAATTATAAATGAATCGTATTTTTTAAACATAAGCTTCACTTACGTATCTATATTGATACAGGTTCAATTAAGAATATGTATTGTATTGTATTCTTTATTCACCGTTTGAAAAACATTTTTACGTTTTCATGGCTTCATCAAGTTGATATACAATTTACTAAAATGATAAATATACAATTTACTAAAATGATTAGTATACAATTTACTAAAATACATTTAAAATTAAGATTCCTGATTTGTTTAAAGATTCAAACTAATAACTGTACATTACATGACTAGGAATTCAGTCACTGAATAAAACGAGTTATGTAATAGGAATGACCCAAGCTGTTTTTTAAATACTTTATTATCTTTGATAATTTTTATATTTGTTGGTAATTTATTGTATAGTTTTATACCATTGTGAAGTGCCCTATTCTTTGCTAAATTAGTTCTATATTATTAAATTTTAGATGAGTCGCATTTTTTACACATCTGCTTCACTTTCGTTGTGTAAAAAATGCGACTCATCTAAAATTTAATAATTTTTCGCTTCACTGTGGTGTTCCAATACAGTTGAATCTCGATATAGTTCTATATTGTTGAATGTGTAAGTTTTCCCTATGTCTTGTTTGATGATCATGTAACTGACTGTTTTTGATTAATGTATGTTTGTGTTGTTGAACATAGTAAATTACTTCTAGCATGTATATACAGGCTACAGGCATAATCTTTAATTTTTTGAATAACTCTCTGCAAGATGTTCTGCTTGTCTTGGCCATCATTATTCTTATTGCTCGATTCTGCATTTTGAAAACCTCTTCCCATTTGGTTGCAACACCCCAGAATATTATTCCATATCGAATATGGCTATGGACTTGTGCAAAATATACAGTTCTTAGAACCTGTGGGCTTGTGCTGTTTTCTAGTGCATTTATCATGTAACATCCCATGCTAAGTTTTTTGGTTAGTTTGTTTATATGTGCTTCCCATTTTAGAACTTCACTTATCATTATTCCTAGAAACTGTGATTTCCCTTGATACTTTATCATCTCTCCCTCTAGTTTTATTGGTGGTTTTGTTGTGTCACTTCTATGGATGGGAAGGCATTGTTAATACCTGACTACATCCACTCTCACCTCTAACCTTTTATTATCCCATGTCAGTGGGTGGTTATTGTTGGCTACTACTGAATCTTTTCTTTGAAGAGTTGGATATTTTATTATGAAATATTACGAAACTAAAGTAGCTCTTTACAAATGATTAATAATTAATCATCAAAACTTACACATTGCTGGATGCCTTTATCAGCTAGCATCACACCCGCCTTGGTTAGTGTAGACAGTAGCATGTCTGCCTCACATTCAAGAGGTGCCGAGTTCAAATCTCGGTCAGGGTGAATAACCTGTATAAGGTTTCCTGAAAGACAAATGTAAGGAAACTCTACGCTCTATGGACCCTGGGGTCATTTGAACATCATTTCATCCATTCATTCATTGGAGGACATAAAAATTAAAAAATACCAAAGATAGTCATTGTCTAGCATCACATAATTAGCATAGTTTTTTGATGTGCATTTGTTACAGTTTTTTTACACACAGACCATTTACAAACTATTTCCAGTCCAGTCAAACTTTACAAGGCAACGTGTTCACTTTTATTAATTTTTAGATGAGTCATATTTATTACACATCTGCTTCACTTTCGTACCTATTTTGAGGACATGTTTCGCAAATCATCGTTTGCATCTACGGCTCTTAGCGACTTATGTTCACTTTTCTTGTCTTTTAGAAATGTCTTGGGAGTGACAGAAATACTAGTCTTCCTGGTTACTGTGTACTTTATAGCAAGTTCCTCACCCAGTTGCAGTATGATGTGCCTGTTCTGAGTTAGAACATGCATTTATTTCAACCAAATCCAGACAGTTGTAAAATATATGAATAAGCCAACATCTGGATAGTTTGCAAGCCATTTGATTGACCACATCCACTCTGTATTTAGAGTAGTTATAAAATATAATTATATCTACATTCTTTTTCTATCCAGCGTCAATTTTCAAATGAGGATGTATAGTGCTGAGAATCAGGACATTCTTGCTGATATTTTCCTGATCAAGCCAATGTGATATTCTTCTTCAACAACATTGTACTATATAGGTATAACTTTTTTTTTGCCTTCTTAACATAGACCGGCATTTCTTTGGGACATTTATTTATGCTGCCCACCTTACCAGTAGGATTTGCTTTCAAGCTTACAGAGCGAGCCAGGGAAGTGAAAAAAATTGTCACATATGACACTTTTTCCCTTATTCATGTAAAGATTGCATCAATTTTTTCATAACAATATCACCAAAATGCTCATCACTTGTCAGTGTCATTTCTTTCCGGATAAAGAAAACCATTTTTTATCTATCGTCATCCAATACTTTTCCCCATATTGGTCCAGTTTTGAGGTCATGAACTATGTGAATCTGCAGCAGCAGATTTGACAATAAATCCACAAGATTACAATGACTGTAAGAGGAGAAGTTTGGTTCAGTATCAGAAATCTTTACAAGTTCATTGCGAAGCACAATGTAGTTACAAGTGGTGTAACATTTTCGGAATTATTCTGAAACTACAAATTTTGGCAATTCCTTGGTTAAAGCTCCTGCAGCTCAACCTTAGATTCATGAACCAAAATCTCATTCATGGCATTTACAATGTTCTCCTCTGTAGGCATTCGGTCATTGTATACTTTACAAGCACTGCTTAGAGTTAGAATGCAATACCACCATATTTCATGAAACAAAGCATTAGCTATAAATATTAAAAGTGAAGTATTCTTCATTTTTGAGTTTGATTAATGAGTCACTATGTTTACACTCAACGTCACTTACTATGTTGTATAATAGAAACATTTTCAAGATCATTCAATCTCATCCTCAGCTGTTTGGTGACTAAATGAACATTCTTCTTCCTCCGATCCCTCTGCCATCTGGTGTTAGGGGCACTAAGTTTTAATACTTCATTTAATGCCGAGATTTCAAAATTTATAACTTTATCCCGGTTTTTGGTTATGAACATTTTTTCACAAATATCCAATTCTATGGGTGTACTTAAAGATTTTAACAGTTTTATGTTATGGCCAATGTTGTGGTTTTCTGTCCAAAAATTGTGTGACACTGCTGATTTTTCTGTTTGTTTCAACTTTATGTTCCTCTGGTGTTCTTTTTGCCTGGTTAACAAGTTTCTCTTATTGAGATTTAACTGTATTGGAACACCACAGTGAAGCGAAATAATTATTAATTTTTAGATGAGCCGTATTTCTTACACATCTGCTTCACTTTCGTACCTATTTTGAGGACATGTTTCGCAAATCATCGTTTGCATCTTCGGCTCTTATGCGACTAAGGCTTGATCCAGTGGTGTGGGTAATTCTGGGGTTGCTGCTGCCATCCGTTGATTTAGTGATGAACTTAAATGTGGGATTCTCTTCTAGCGGGATTTCAAAGTTCATTAGTTGGTTTTTATGTTTTTCTATGTATATTCTCTCCCATATGACGAGTTCACTATGTTTTTGTACGTATTTTAGTAATTCTGTGCTATCTTCAATTTCATGATTTTCAGACCAGAAATGAGCTGCTATTGCAAAAGCTATTCAAAAGACTAAACTTAAAACTAGTACCCCAAAACAAATTCAGTCTGAAGAACCTGCTAAATAAAAAAATACAATCCCCAACACTTCGAAATCGGGAATTTATCAGATAAACTGTGAAACCTGTGAAATACTTCTTGTCACCTATAAACATATTTTACTTGAGATGGAAGATGTTGAGAATCCATGTTATACATATAAAATTCTGATGAAAACATTATGAAAATTAGTAAAATTGTACATGAAGATTATAGATTGTGCATTCTGATGACATTATATGTGGTAAGCATTAATAAAGAGACCACAGGACAAAATGAAGAAGGAAAAGATGGTCCCTAGAATTGTTATTCAGAAGCAAAAATACAAAAGGAAAGTTAGTTGCTCTGATGTATTGCAGCAAACAGACTTCATGAGAAATTTATAGCCCTATTTGTAGTTGGTTTTTCACACTACGTTACTTACACTTTAATTTTTTGAGGAAGATATTGCTTTCATTTTCAACCTCAAAGGTCTGACTGTTATCTGTCTTCTCTCTGAAGGTGAAATTACGGAACTTCTTTATAAAATTATCAACTGGTGGGATTTCAAAGTTTATTACTCGATCTTTATATGTCCATATTAATATGTTCTGCGACATTGTCAGTTTGCTATGATTATCATACCTTTCAATAATTTTGGATCTAGCAAAATCAACTCCAATCACGGCAATGCTTGCCTTAACTCGGAACTATCCAATACATCTAACGTTAGAGGTGCAGGCACTAATACAACATGAAAAAATGTTGCAGTTAAAAACAACAAAATGGGAGAAAAGATTACTACAACCAATCAAGATGAAGACACAAACAAGTTTCCTACACAAAGTTACGGAATTAAAAACAGATCTGAATCTTCTTAATTCTAAAGAAAACATTTTAATCAATAAAAACCCACTAACTTTTGAACCAATTAATATTCAATTAGATTTAGAACAAATAGTTACAAAATCTGAAACTCCCAAACCTGTACTAAAAGCACTAGCATTAGAAACTGTGAACAATAGATACCCACCTGAAGAATGGTTACATATCTACACAGATGGATCTAACTTGGACAACAACTCAGGAGCAGGAATTAAGTGTGCACTGTTCTCATTCTATCAATCAGCAGGATACCACACAACAAATTTTGATGCAGAAGTAATGGCTATTCATATTTCCCTCCAATATCTTCTATACAGAATAGATAAATTAAAAAATGCTGTCATACTTTCTGATTCTAAACCAGCATTAAGTGCAATAAGTTCAGATAAAATGAGGTCAATCCAAATTAAAGAATGTCACAAAATGATCCAACATCTTCAAAAACTACATTAAAGAATTATATTACAGTGGATACCTGCACATTGTGGAATTGCTGGAAATTAATCATTGATTTTCTTGCAAAAAAGGTGCAAATTTAATTCAGAACAAAAGTAAAAACTTACCCTTTACATCATAAAAAGATTAATCAAAAACAAATATAAAAACAAACAAAACCAATCAATATCTAACAAAGTCAAAGATAAAAAATGGAACATTTTAATTAAAAATCCAGAAATTATTCCAGAAATCCCACGTAAAGCTGTAGTAGCAAATTTTAGATTACTTACGGAACATGATTATTTGGCCAAACACTTACACAGAATAGGAATTTATACAAGTCCAAATTGTCCTCTGTGCAACAAAGAAGAGGAAATAACTGAAGAACATCTTTTAACCTGTGAAGCCCTACCTGCCGGAACCACTACACAGAAATATTGGAGAGCAAGAGAGCTAATGGCTTCATTGCCAAAGCCTAGCATTTGAAAACACCAACACCAACGCCAACGCCACCACCACCGCCACCCTCACTGCCACCGCCACCATAATTTTGGATCTCAGTCAAGGATACGGTTTTCATTCCAGAAGTGAAATGTCACTGCTTACTTGTCCTCCTGTTTATATTTGATGTTTGTAAAATGTTCTTTGACTCTGGTTTTTAGGTTAATTTAATTTGCCCTTTGTAGAATTTTTCACAATCCTTACAACTTTTTGATATATTCTGGATCTATTGATCTTCTTTTAATTTAACAGTGCTAACACTGAGTATCTATTTGTAAGTGCAAAGATTATATTTAATGTCTAAAGATCTTTTTGAAGTTATTAATTGTTTTTGAGTGGTATGTGTATCCTCTGAACATGCTGTTGCTGTCTTTTTCTTTTTTGAATGTTTTTGCTACCCTAATGGTTTTCTTTAGCTTAGCCTTTTAATTTTCATAAATTAAACCAACATAATCATATTTATCACCTCAGGCAATACACGGAATAGCTCAAATGTAAGTGGAAATTATGTAAATAAAGTTTTAGGGATAATTTTACATGAACGACTAAGATGGATCAACCACATTGATTATACTGTAAAAAAACTAAATACGGCTTAATTTAATATTGTGCCTTTATGGGTTCGTAAAATTAGAAGTCTAGTTTGCAGAAATTCAAAATGCTCTTTATTTCGGTAGAAACACACTTTGATCAACCCTTACAGGCTCTAAAAATGATGTGTCATACACACAGTTGTCTCCGGTTGCTTCGCCACACATAAACAAATGAAAAAATTCTCCTGCAGCACCCTTCAAATAGCTGTATGCACACAACTAACAGCTCAACTCGCAACTGTGGTACAGTTCAAATGTCCACACACTGCATGGCTGCAACTCCATTCACTGACACATTGCTCCATCCACAAGGCGGCATTTATATCCGAGCCGCTGTTTCTCGAAAGCTACCGAAGTTTCACGGACTTTCCTGGTGCAGCGGGAAAGTTCAGGCTATCTCTGTCTCTTTCTCCCTCTGTTGTTCCCTCTCTCTCTCTCGGCAAGTGATTAGCGCTGCGCCCACGCGCTGGCCGCTCTATCTGTCTGTTTACAGCCCACACACGGACCGGCAGCAATAAACAATTCCTGGCGAATCTGCTACCTCCTCAAGACTGGTCGTCCCAAACAGCACCATTGTAGCGGGCCAGACAATCCCGGTGTACCACCAAGATCTTTCCTCGGGGCACCTTCTGGATGCAGTAGACCCCATCGTTAATCCCTTTACCACCCAGTACGGTCCTTTCCACAACTGTTGAAGTTTCGGGCAGCGTCCCTTGGTCCGGGTAGGGCGGTACAACCAGACCAGATCACCTTGCTGGAACCCTTGGCTGTTGGCTTGCCTGTCGTATCGGGTCTTCATTCGGTCGCTCGCCTTCTGGATGTTTTGGCAAGCCATCTCATGCATGTCGTGGAGATGGTCCACCAGGTTCTCCACATACTTGGCTGCTGGCTGTTTTGCTTCCGGGGGACTCCCAAAAGCCAGGTCACAAGGGATACGTAGCTCTCAGCCGAACATTAAGCTTGCTGGTGTCATCTCAGTGGTGTCATGTGTAGACGAGCGGTAGGCCAGCAAGAACAGTGGCACCTTGGCGTCCCAGTCTCGCTGATGGCTGGCCACGATCTTCCTCAGAAGTTCTTCTAGGGTCTTGATGTACCTCTCGACCATGCCGTCCGACTGCGGATGTAGGGGTGTTGTGCGGGTCTTGTTCACCCCAAGTCTTTCCAGTGCCTCCTTCATCAGGTGGGACTCAAAATTGGTGCCCTGGTCGCTGCGGAGCTCTAACGGCACCCCAAAATGGCAAGACAGTTGCTCCACGAGGCAGGCTGTGAATACCTTCGCCTCCTGGTTCGGGATGGCATACATCTCCGGCCACTTGGTGAAATAGCCCACGACCACCACCAGGTACTTGTTGCCTCGGTCGGACACTGGGAATGGTCCAGCTATGTCGACAGCGACGCGTTCGAATGGCACTTCGACGTTGTACTGTTGCATGCGACGCCGGCTCCTAGTTTGGGGCCCGCGACTCGTCGCACACACGTGACATTGACGGCATCACCTCTCAGCGTCTCCTCGGAGCCTCAGCCAGTAGTAGCGCTGTCGGAGTTTGTCGATCGTCCGGTTTGCTCCCAGGTATCCTGAAGTACCGGCGTGCACTTCCCATCGGTGATTCCCATACCCGGAACAGCGCCCCATCTTTGATCCTCGAGTCCCATTGGGCCCAGTACAACTTATACGCAGAGCTTCTGGGTGCGACGTCCTCCCAGGTTGGTCTTGTCCCTGCCTTCACTTCCCTCAAGAATGGTCCCAAGTCGGCGTCCGCCAGCTGCTCGCTCCTCAGGCCTGCGCTATCCCATTCGTCCGCAGGCATTGCCGTGACTACTCTGACAGCTGCGGCACGCTCCTTCTCTTCCACTCTTGTGCACTGGCCGCACTCTTCTGGGTGGGGCCTTCGGGACATGGCGTCTGCGTTGGCGTAGCTCTTCCCTCTACGATGTTCGGAGGTGAAGTGGTACTCCTCCAGCCTCTGGACCCAACGGGCTGTCTGGCCTTCCAGGTTTCTAAAGCTGAGTAGCCAGGTTAGGGCGGAGTGGTCAGTCCTCAGGTGGAATGGCTGACCATACAGGTATCTGTGGAAGTGCTCCAAGGTCTTCACTACCGCCAGAGGCTCTCGCTGGGTGACGCAATAGTTCTTCTCTGGTTTGGACAGCGTCTTGCTGTAGTAGGCTATCACCCGCTCGTGGCCGTCCTGGACTTGGGATAGTACGCCTCCAATGCAATGGTCGCTGGCATCGGTGTCCACAATGAAGGTGTTGCCTAGTTGTGGGAATTCCAAAATAGGAGTACTACAAAGAGTCTGCTTCAACTGCTGGAAAGCGTCTTCGGCGTCCTTCCACGCATAAGGCCGGTGTTCTGCCAGGCGGGTGAGGGGCTTGGCGATAATAGAGAAGCCCTATAGGAAGGGGCGGTAATAACTGCACAGCCCCAGGAAACTGCGCAATTCTCGCTTATCCTTCGGGTGAGGCCAATTTCTCACGACCTGGGTCTTCTCTGGGTGTGTGGCCACTCCTGTTGGTAAGACTATGTGGCCCAAGTAGTTGACTTCCTTGCGGAAGAGGTGGCACTTCTTCGCGTTCAGCTTCAGGTTGGTCGCCTACAGTCTCTGTAACACCTTGCTTAGGCTGTCGAGAAGGTAATCGAATGTCTTGCCGACGATGATGATGTCGTTCAGGTATAGCAGGCAGGCGTCATAAGTCAATCCTCTCATCACTGATTCCATGAGGCGTTGGAAGGTAGCTGGTGCCTAGCAAAGACCAAAGGGCATAACTGTGAACTGCCAAAGCCCTTGGCCTGTCGAGAATGCGGTCTTCTCTTTGTCTCTCGGGTCTAGAGCCACCTGCCAGTAACCCGACTTCGGGTCCAGGGTCGAGAACCACTGTGCACCAGCAAGCGTGTCCAGGGTGTCGTCAATCCGAGGTAAGGGGAAACAGTCCTTCCTGATGACAGCATTCAGCTTCCTGTAGTCCACGCAGAAGCGTAGCTCACCGTTTTTCTTCGTCACCGGAACTACAGGGTAACACCAAGGGCTGTCAGACTCTTCAATCACTCCCTGGATCTCATGTCCTCCAGCATGTCCCGTACCGCCGCTTGTTTTGCAAGCGGTATGCGTCTGGGTGCTTGCCAAATAGGCCGAGCGTCTCCGGTGTCGATGGGGTGAAGCACTGTCCGTGTGGCCATAGTCACTATTGCCTTAGCTGAAGACGCGCTAGTATCGTCTCAGTAGTTGTCGAACCTTCTCGAGCTGTTCTGCGGTCAGGTGGTTGGCCGCCCTCTTCACTAAGCCTTCCAACCGGGACTCCAGGTGTTGTGTCGGCACCGGCTCCTGGGTCTGGTCGATTGGCGTTACACTGACTACGAGCTCGCACGTCCCCAACTCCGTCCCGGCCTGGACGTCGTGATCGGTGTCTGTTGGGTTGAGCAGCCTCACCGGCACCTCCTCTCAGCACGGCAAAAATGTCCTGGCTACATAGAGTCCGTGCACAGGAGTTTTCTGGTCCAGCATCAAGTTTCTTGTTCGCTGGCCTTCCAGTCGCGCCGTCACCACCATCTCACTTCTCGCGGGGACAACCACGTCTTCCCTCAAGATGACCCCGCAGATTCCAATGCGTTCTTAGGGTTGCCGGAGTATCACCTCTTCTCCATTGGGCCGCAGGACCTTCCTGCCGACGACGACCGTCGCCTCGAGGCTCCTGAGGGCATCCAGTCCTAGTATCACCTCAGCCACCTCCACGACGACCACCCACAGATGCACGGCACTCTGACCCAAGGTCAACTGTAGCAGGGCCTCCTCCACTGGCAAGGTGTCGCCCGAGGGCGTAACTAGCTGGTATGGTCGGCTCGGTTTTCTCGACAGCAAACCCCTGGCTACGTCAGGTCTGATGATGGCTACGGCTGCTCCGGTGTCTACAAGCATGCGGCACGGCCTCCCTTTCACCCAACCGTCCACGATGAGACTGTCATCCATATGCCGGCTAACGGCACGCAGTGTCACTCGAGGGGGTGGTGGTGGTGATGGCACTGATGTGCCCCTCGCCATGCCAGGCCTTACTCGTTATACCAGAATGTACCAGAATTGAAGTTTCTGAATTTAACCCCAAAAAAGTATCATAATTCGAAGATTTTGATGCCCACTTCAAACATTGATGCTATAAAGATACCAATCCAGCAGGGAAAGCAACAGAAGACTGACTGCATTCCAATAACATAGAACTAATTTTCAATGAAGACAATATTGGTACATTCATTCATTCATTTATTATCTGCTTAAAAGAACACAAAACATATTCAAAGCATTGTCAAATTAAATATGTGCAACCAGAAAATCATATAGTTTAATATCTACAAAAACAAGTTCTAAAATAATCTAATTACAATAATAAATCATAAACCATACACTATTACACTTACACAAATACTATTTATTTAGTCAATATTATCTAAGATATTCATCAATTAATAGCAACCTTCCATACAATATTTCTTTTAATTTTTTTCTTGAATATTTTAAGATTATGAATATTTTTCAGATAGGTAGAGAGTTTATTATACAGTTCATGAGCTGCAGCAGTAGGTCTGGTTTTATATAGTTCTAATCTGTGTTACTGTAAGTGAAAATTTGTATTTCCTCTGGTGTAGTGCTCATGTATTTATTTGTTTTGCCTTTATCTTGCATGTTAAATAATTCTACTATTACTTCATATATGTAAAGTGAATATACAGTTAAAATATTTAGGTCTTTGAAGGTTTGACTACAAGAGTCTGTTTGTTTCATTCCCATAATTAGTCTTATTGCTCTTTTTTGGAGAAGGAATACTCGGTTAGTGTGTTTTTTAGCACAACGTCCCCACACTGTTAACCCATATGATATATGCGGGTATATCAATCCATAATATAACATTGTGTGTGTATTAACATCCACTATGTTCATTTTTTTCATTACAAATAATCCTGAGCACTAATTTTGTTGCATATATGATCAATGTGTTTGTCCCATGTTAGGTTTTTAACAATTAGTCCTAGAAAATTTGCGCTATCGACTGCATTTACTTTCCTGTTTTCAAATATTATCTTTGTATTGGATGGCGACCTGTTCTGTGGAGTTTGAAACTGAATGTAGTTTGTCTTATTTAAGTTTATGTGTAAGTTATTGGACCTAAAGTACAGTATAACTCGTGTATCATTACTTACTATTGTATTTTCCAAAGCTTGTGAACTTATACCTGTATTTACTATTGATGTGTCATCAGCATACATAAATATTTTCGTTTCACTGATATTTGGAAGGTCATTGACATATATTATAAAAAGTAGGGGCCAAGAACGGAACCTTGAAATGAAATGTGTAGTGTATAATGCCCGCTTTTACTACATACGGCACCATAGGCGGTGACACTGATGATATATGAGATAAAGATGGAGCACCGGTGGAATGAGATGGCGGGGGAAACCGGAGGTACCGGAGAAAACCCGCACCAGCGCCGTGTTGTCCAAAAAACAAATCTCACTTTGCGGTCGCCTGGGATCGAACCCGGGCCGCCTTGTTGAGAGCTACAGAACCTTGAGGCACTCCATATGTCACCAGTTTACTATTTGAATAGTATTCTGTGATATGTTGATTCCTACCTGTTGGGATCTTTGGCTCAAATATGTTCTAATTAAATTGTTCCGAATTCCACATATTCTATAATGATTCAATTTATCTAGTAGGAGTTCATGTTTGACACAGTCAAACGCTTTTGAGAATTCCAGAAATATACAGCTATCGCTTTCATTGTTATCAAGCTTATCTATTATATGATCCATTATTTCTGATATGGCATTTTTTGTTGATTTGCATTTTCTGAAGCCGTATTAATAATTGACCAGAATTTCACATTTGTCTAGAAATGATATGATTTGGTCGGCTATTATTCTTTCCACTAACTTGGAAAGGGACAAGATAAGCGTTACTGGGCGATAGTTACTTATTTCACCCTTGTCTCCCTTTTTATGAATAGGAATGACAATAGATTTTTTCAAACAGTTAGGAAATATACCTGACATAATCACCGAGTTAACTATGTTTAATAACGGTTCTATTATGTAAGGGGTGCATTGCTTCAGTAAAGCATTAGAGATACCATCAGGCCCAGAAGAATTTTTGTTTTTCAGTTTTTTTATGGATTCAAGTAGTTCTTCTTTCGTTATTTCCCTGAGATACATAGAATTGCTAAGTGGCTTTGTTTTGTATTGATATAAATTATCCCTGCCTTTATTTAATATCAGATGATTCACACTTTCTCAAAAATAGAAATTAAATGAATTACTTATTTCTGCTGGATCCTCAATTCTTAGTTGGCCTTTATTTAGATGAATGTTGGTATATTCGCCTTTGTTTTTCCCACATTCATTGTTAATAATAATCCAGGATTTTTTGACTATGTTGTTACTAGTACTAAGCATGCTTTTAATATGATTTGATTTTGTTTTCTTTAGTATATTTTTATACTTCTTCTTGTGTTTAAGGTTACCTTACGCTTTTCATCTTTTTTGATTTTATATTTGCTGTAACATTGATTTAGTATTTCTTTGGCTTGCATAACATCCTGATTTATCCAAGGTTTATTAATGGGGGCCTCTCACTTCTTTGGTGGTTATAGGATATGCAATATCTAAATTGTATTTGAAGATATCATAAAATGTTTCCCATTTTGCATGAATGTCAGCCTCATAAAATACGTTCTCCCATGTATCATTAACCAGTAGAGCATAGACCTGTTACACTTGCTTCATTTATATCCCTGGCTTTTACATAGCATTTCTGACATTTTGGTGTATAGCAATCAATTTCTATACACTGAGCATAATGATCAGACAGGTGGTTTTTTATTATATTTGTCTGATACAAGGTGTCGGGGAGGTTTGTGATAATCTGATCTATTATAGTAGCTATCGTATCTGTTACCCGAGTTGGCTCATCTATTGTGAGCTTTAATTTATACATATTTGTTATGTCTAACAGATTTTTGTAATTACTACTATTTTCGTCTTTATTTATGTTTATGTCGCCAAGTAGTATTATGTTCTGGCCAGCCAGTTTAGCTAATGTAATTATTATATAAAAAAACTCGTTAGTGTTAGCATTTGGTTATCGATAGGATGAGATAATTACCACTTTTTCTTTATTTAGGGTTATTTCTCTACTTGATATTTCACAAACTTTATCTATACTGCTATTTTGTATCCTTTTTTTGGGTTTTGCATATATTATTTTATTTAAGACAAAAATTGCAGTGCCGCCACCTTTACAGTTATGCCTACTATAATACGCTACATTTTTGTAACCTAACTGGCAGAGTTTTAGTTCATTTTCCTTTAATCCATGTTCAGATATGGCTAGAACATCCGGTTTATTTTCATGCAAAAATACGGTAATTTCCTCAGTTTTATTTACGAGATATTGTACATTTTGGTGTATAATGTTAAATTTTCTGTTTCTGAATATGTTACTGTTGGAGTGTACATCAAACTGAGCCCAATGATTGATTATGATACATTATGATACATCCATCATGATTCAACATATAATCCAAATCTTTCGTTTCATCAGACTTAACAGATGGAACGTTACGTAATATTTCTTAAAGTATGGGTTCCAACCATCAAGCAATAATCTATATATATAAATGAATTGACGTTTGTTGAAATATTTGTACAAGTCCAAGGGAGGTTTGAAAGGTGAAAAATAAAACCTGAAATGATAATGGACCGGGTTATTAACCAACTATAAAAGTACATATACAAACCTTTACGGAACACATACACCTTCTTTTCTTTTCAACAAACAAAAGCAGTTCAAAGAAGAAAGATATTCCACTCCTTGCCAAAGTCTTCATAGCTATTTCACGTATCATATTTTATGAAATAATGTTTATTGTTTGTTATCAAGACTGAATTCTTTTATGTAGCATGAGGATATACCTATTGAAGATTAGACACAAAATTCATTTCTAAATGCACTATAACACTATAAATATTTGACCACATACAATTGTCAAATATTGGTGAATCCGTGGATATCTCTTTTATAATTTGTGTTTGTGAATGTTAATTGAATTGATACAAAAGTAATTGAATTCCTTTGTGACTTTGTGAAGTTCTCAGAAAATTTTTTAGAATGCCAAGGAGAAGACTTAGGTCATAGAAGTCAGTCAAATGTGCGAGGAGCTATGTCACGTGCTGACCACACTGATGAGCACCGAGACGCAGTCTCTTCTATTCCATTCAACTGAAGAAAAAAAACTATTCTTAGCCCAATACCCAAAACTAGGTAAATCAGCAGATGTAAATAACTATAGACCCATTTCTTTAACCAGTATTCTAGTAAAAAAAATGGAAAGAATTATTTCAGTCACTTTAAATTGGTATCTTGAACACTACAATTTTCTATCATCCTGCCAAGCTGACTTCCAAAAAAGCCATAAACACTGCATTGTATGCAGATGACTTAGTAATATGGAAATAACTGAAATCAGAAAAACCTGAAATTCTAAAGACAGAATGGTGTTCTATGGTGGAGCAATGGTGTTCTAAAGTCCTCATGAAAGTTTCTTTTTTTTTTTTTTATTTACCTCCACCCCAACGTTAAGTTATATCGGACGGTGAATGAATTGGGTGAATTGATGCTCAAATGAGTCCAGGCCCATGGAGCTTAGAGTTACCCGACATTTGTCTTGAAGGATAAGGAAAAACCCCAGAAAAACCTTATCTAGGTAACTCCCCCTGACCGAGATTCGAACTTGGAACCTCTTGAACGTGAGGCAGACATGTTACCATCTACGCTACCGAGGCGGGCTCCTCATGAAAGTGAACACTGTCAATAATTATAGATGAGTTGTATTTTTTACACATAAGCTTCACTTACGTACCTAAATTGAGTACATGTTTCGTGAACCATTGTTCGCACCATCAGCTCTGCTGCGACTAAAGCTTGATTCTTCCACACTAGCTGTGCGTAGGACAAGGTTTTCAAAGGGTAGAGTCAAACTGAAAAATTCAATGCCATAGTTGGGATCTGAACCATTTATCTCCTGGTCTCTGTCCAGTTGTTCTTAACCATTGAGCTACCATGGCAACATGCCAGCATAACATTAAATTCCCCAAATTACTCATATTTTCCATTAGGAGATAATAAGATCACATATACAATGTGAACATACCTTCTGTAGCAACTTACTATGTTGTAGATATTTTTGATCACTATAGGTTAATTTATGAAAATTAACTGTTCTTTCTAACTAGCCATGTGTAGGACAAGGTTTTTGAAGGGTAGAGTCAGACTGACAAATTCAATGTCATATTAAATAATATATGTAATACCATATAATATAATACAATACAGGTTGCCCAAAAATTAGATCAACAAACTCTGAGATCTTGATAGATAACGTAATTTTAAACACTTTTTGTTAAGGAAAATTTTTTGCTGCAGTGCTTCATTTAAGTGCTAGATAGGTTAATGTTGGGCCAAGTGGCTGTAAGGAAGAGTTCCAAAACTAAAAGGCTTCTCATCATCCTACATTTGCCACACTGAATGTAAATACGTGAAAGAGGCTCTTTGGATAGACGAGCAGCAGGTAAAGGACAGCCATGTTCTGTACTGACTCCTAAGAATGAGGAAGAAGGAAGATGTGTTGTGATGCATTCACAATAATCCTGCAACTTGTACTCATGCTGTCTCTCGACAGTTGCAATTAAGCTGTAGCACTGTGGGAAGAATTCTGCAGGAAATGCTGCATCCTTTTCACCTTGTAAAGGTTCACCAATGAGGACTGAAGACTATCCTCTGCAACAGCAATTTTCTCAGTGGTATCTGGACAAAATTGAAAACAATGTACTGTTTGCACCCCATGTCATGTTCACATATGAAGCAATGTTCACACATGAGTAATTAACTGTCAGAATTCATATATTTGGCCATTTGAAAATTCCCATGCTACATTTCAGAGGTCACATCAACGAAGATTTTATGTTTATGTTATGGGCTGATATTGTGGATAACTTCTTAATAGCACCATACATTATGCCAGCCCTGCCTATGCTTACAATTACTTATTATTACTGCAATAAGTTTTGCCTCATTTAATGGAAACAGTTCCACTTCATATCAGTCAGGACATGTGGTTTCAACATGATGGGACACCAGCTCACTTCGGTGCTGAAGTACGTCAACTTACGGCTATATACGGCAATCACTGGTTAGGTAGACGTGGACCCATTGTTGTAAATACTTAAAGTGGGTGGGATGCAGTAATGACATTAACGCATTTAGCGCTTAAACGAAGCACTGGAACAAATATACTTTCCTTAACAAAAAAATGTTTAAAATAATGTTATCTATCAGCTCCCAAAGTTTGTCAGTCTGTGTATATAAGGGAGATCCATGGTTCAAACCTGGCTATGGGATAGAATTTTTTCACTCTGACTCGACCCTTCATAAAGAGGATAAGTTTTATTCCTAGCCATCTAATTGTTGAGTGTGATCTTAGCTGATTTGAGACTATATATGGGTCATAACCTCCTTTTGTCCAGAAAATCAGCTCTCATTACCTGTGTGGTCAGTACCCAATCTACTTTAACTTTTTTGGTGAATGAAAGATTGAGTAACTTTTGATATGTGTTTGGAGGAATTTAGTAACAGTGACGTCAAAATTAATATAAAAATTATTTGTGGTTGGTCATACAGGGAAAGGCATGAGACCTATTACTAGTAGCATAAATGCCCCCACATATAACTTGGCCAAATGGTTACTAAGTAAATTTAATAGTTTTCCAAAATTTGAAAGTGCAAATTTAAGAAACTCTTTAGATTTAGTAGAAAAAATCAAAGATATAAATTTGGACAAAAATGACAGACTGGTTTCATTTGATGTCACATCTTTATTTCCAAGCATACCAACAGAAAAATTGCAGACTGTGTTAAAAAAATGGCTAGCTACAATTGATATGGAAGCAATAGAAGCAGAAGAATATATTTCTCTAACAAAAATATGCATTGAACAAAACTTCTTTAGCTTTAATGGAAAACACTACAAGCAGAAATCAGGACTATCAATGGGCAATCCACTTTCACCTTTTTTGGCTAACTTATTCATGAGTGCATTTGAAACACAAATTAAAAAGTCCTTCCCATTGATCTTCAAGGTTTGGTATAGATATGTTGACGACATCTTTGCAATTGTACCAAGTAAACATTTAGATGATGCATTAAAATTACTCAATCTGCAAGAAAGGACTATCAAATTCACAATAGAAAAGGAAATCAATGGACAACTACCTTTCTTGGATCTAAATATCATCAGGAATGATACAAAAATAAAATTTGGAATTTACAGGAAGCCAACACATTCAGAAAATTATATAAAAAATAATAGCCACAACCCAATTACACATAAACATGCAATAATAAACAGCCTTACACACAGACTAGTCAACATACCCATGGAAAAAGAAGAATATATCAAGGAACAAAAAGCAATAATACACATAGCAGAAGAAAACGGATACAACAAAAGTTTGGTGTTGAAGAAAATTAGAAAATCTAAACTAAAGAAAACCATTAAGGAAACAACCACATTTATTAAAGAAAAAGAAAGCAACAGCATATTCAGTTCATTCACATATCATCCAAAAACATTTAATAAATTTAAAAAGATATTCAAGGAACAAAATATCATCTTGGCACCTACTAATAGATACTCAATTTTAAAATTACTAAATTCAAAAACAAAAGATGAAATTCCTTCAGGTAACAAATCTGGAATATACCAAATAAACTGCAAGAATTGTGAAAAATGCTACATAGGTCAAACAAAAAGAAATTTAAAAACCAGAGTCAAAGAACACTTTAGAAACATCAGATTGAAACAAGAAGACAAGTCAGCAGTAGCATTTCATTTTTGGAATGAAAACCATGACATTGATCCAAATCCAAAATTATTAAAAGCAGTGATAAACCAAAATAGATTGACAACATGGGAGAACATATTCATCTGGAAAAATAAGGATCGCGTAATGAACTTTGAAATCCCGCCAGCAGATAATTTGACAAAAAAGTTCATAGTTCCACCACCAGAGAGAGCAGATAACAACATTTGCCAGTTGGGAAGAGATTGAAAATGGAGGCCAGGGCCTTTGAAACTAGTCTCTCATAAATATATGAAAAAGTAAGTGACGAGTGTCAATAAACCAACCACAAATAATTTTTATATTAACTTTTGATATGTTTCCCAGAACTGTTTTGATTTAAACTGGTAAGAGTTAAGGGCATGCAGTGCAGCTTCCCTATCTTACTTAATGAGAATCTGCTGGTTCCTACATTCTCTTTCACAGCACAGTTGTGACATTCAAGGATATCAACTATTTTTGTATGCTACCTACACTCATATTAGAAATATAAACAGCATACTATGAAAGTACAAACTCTGCATTTTGAAAAGGAATGAGTTAATGTCCAACTCATCATATGTTAAGTTGTGTTTCAAGTTTATGCTGAAATAAGAATATAAAAATGAAATTACTATATTTTTATATGTGTTTGGAGGAATTTAGTAACAGTGACGTAAACATTAATCACAGAAACTATTTGTAGTTGGTTTATTAATACTCGTCACTTACTTGTTTATATTTATGAGAGACTAGTTTCAAAGGCATTCGCCTCCATTTTCAATCTCTTTCCAACTGGCATCTGTTGTTGTCTGCTCTTTCTCTGGTGGTGGCACTATGAACTTCTTTGTCAAATCCCACCAGTAGATAATTTGACAAAGAAGTTCATAGTTCCACCACCAGAGAGAGAGCAGACAACAGATGCCAGTTGGAAAGAGATTGAAAATGGAGGCGAATGCCTTTGAAACTAGTCTCTCATAAATATAAACAAGTAAGTGACGAGTATTAATAAACCAACTACAAATTGTTTCTGAGATATTTAATATGTTTTGATGAACAGAGTTACTACTGGTACATGCCTACTACGCTTGGCAAGTGCTCTGCGCAAACATTGGTCAGCATTTTATGCCTTAACTTTTGTATTTACGTTAGCCTACATCTTTTGTTTACATAGATTCAACTTTATTTATTATGAATTTTGCAATTTTAATCATCACTATGAATGAATTATGAACATAAACATGCTTTCTTTTCCTTCTATGAAATTAGGAAAATGTGGACATGCAGTTAAAAGAATGGGTAACTAAAGATAGTTTAAAAAACACTATTACCTTTATTTAATTGTATTTCATAATTTTATTTTGAGGTTTCTGGATAAAACAGAATATTTATTTTAACAAATAAATATAAATCTTACTACATAACAAGCTTGATCTTGACAGATCATTTCCAGTCAGGATCTGACAAACATATCTCTCAATACTCCAACAAGCACATACATACTTACAGACCACCAGCTGACAAAAGTACAAAGTGCATGAAAGTTACACTCTAATTGTTCATTCTATTTGCAATGCCACAATAAAATCAAATGTCCCCAATTACAATGTTTTCAGCATCCAAGTATATTATTCCATAAGACTTTCTGTTTAATGAAAATGAAGGTGAGAGAAGAATGGTAATTTTAAGTAGAACTGAAACTGCAGTGTTGCTGAAAGAAATGAGAAAGGTCTATGGCAAGAAGAGCGACACTGGTTTATAAATAAGTTGCACTGGGGAAGGAAGTTGACCGAAGGAACATTCTGATCCTGAGGTCTTGTCAGTGACCATTCACATGGTTCCCGTTTTGTTATAATAGATGCCCTGCCATTGGGTTTGCTTGGAGAGATTTTCTGTTCACCATTTGCTGTATGCTTGATGTCTACACGGCAGGGGCGGCTGGTGGCTCTGAAAATCGGTGGTTCACAAATTTATCCATGGAATTTAATTTTTTTAAAGTAACAAACGGTTACTAAAATTAGGCAAGTGAGTCAACCTTGTATATACTTTTCTCCACTTACAAGTTTTTTATGAAGACAGTTTCTGGGTACTTCTCCCCTATCGTCAGCTCTGTGGTTGACAGAGCTGACGATAGGGGAGAAGTCCCCAGAAACTAGTCTTCATAAAAAACTTGTAAGTGGAGAAAAGTATATACAAGGTTGACTCACTTGCCTAATTTTAATAACAATGGCACTCCACTTTCTGAAATACTTCTTTTTATTCTATATAACAAACGGTTGTTTAAGCCTGCCACTATAAACAGCTATATACACAAGTTAACGGTAATTCACAGCGTATAACACAACATGCATATTTCAGAAACACTCTAGAGCATAACACTCTTCTATTTATGCAGCTAAAAATGGACTTGATATCTCTTCATGGCAGACTTCAAGTGTACATTGCAAGATTTCGTTCTGGATTGTCTTGGAGGTCCCCTTAAACACTGTAGCATTCTCCAGATAGGTTTTTCAGAACACAGTCTAGCTCTGCACTGAAGTTTATCAGTCCTCGAAAAATACCAGGATTGCCTGACGTAGCTGAATCATCGTGTCCTCGTAGAGCTAACTCAAAGGCTCCACAAAACCTAATGCAGTTAACAATAATGTTTAAAACATACCTATTTTGAGCCACTTTCTGGTTGTGTTCTTCAACTGTTCTCCAATATACACTGCCCATCTGCTTTGCTATATTTACATTGCCAAGCATAGCAAAACTGTGTTTGTCATGTGCAGTTTTTAAGTTATATGTTTTTAGTGTGATTATGAAGATGCTGCAAAGCATTCACGCCATGTTTTGTCCATGGATCAACGCCAAAGAGACCGCAAGGAAAGCAAAACAGGCTATTTTTAATATTACAACCACACATGAAATTATATTTCTCATATACATTGTTGTTAAAGTTCCAGTTCAAATATCTTGTTTTTGTTTTGACTACCTATGTGATTTTTATATTTGGCGTGGGACTTCCAAGTCGCTTATTTTCGGTTTTTTCTTCTAAGCTCATTTTTAAAAAGGATGTGCTAATAGACACTTCATGGAATTCATTGTTTCTCCTTATGTAACACAATATACTTGTATTTACATAAATCACTCTTATTCACTACTCAAAGCACGACACAGCTAACAAAACACGGCATAAAACATGTGGCAATGCTCTGGTAGGTAATAGTAATCTGTGGTAATAGTTGACCAAGGGGAACATTTAATATGAGAGTATTAGGTGGCGCTGAAAACAGAAGGAGAAGGCTTGGCATTCACTATTCTCTGGCTGCTAGGTTAACCAACCTTATGCAGCCATAAGCTCCTCCCTACTTGCCTCGGCACTCCGTAGGTTCATCCTGCCCTATACCTCCCCATTGTATACCAGTGGTTTGCAACTGAGAGTGAACTACTTGGCACCTGCAAACAATACAGCGCGCTGAGGGCCACTGCACTAGACAAGGTCGAACTGAACTCCAAATGGAACATGCCCTTGCATTAAAGGGAGACCCAGGATTTTGGTTGTAGCGCAAACATGCTATCCCATTGAGAAGCCGCCCCTGCTACACGGTAACCCTCTGGATTCATAGTCTGCCACCTCCAAAAGTCTTCACCTGCAACAAGCAATTACCAGGATGTAAAGTCTTATTTATTTAAAATATTTTGCTCCATATAAATATATATTCTTGGTACTTTTAATCTAATTGATATTTTTTCCCCAAGCATAAATTTCTTTAAAAAAAATCATAAAAGGTACTATTAGATGGAACTTAATAAAGCCAGAGTTCCAACACTTTGTTAGCTTTTACACTTCTCTACAAGCTATACACTTATTACATTTTCTCAGATGCATTCTGTTTAAAAATTATGTAGAATATGTCACTGGTTTTCAAATTCACTGCAAAGAGGTTTGGAGATCAAAAAATCAATCTAGATAGGTCTTTTTATTTCTTCTTTTTTTTTTTAAGAAACATTTATTTTATACTTGTTTAAAGAAATGTAAGAAAAGGAAGCTGTTAAATTTAGCATATAAAAGAAAAGAAAAGAAAACAAATGAAAATAAAGTGGTCAAAGTCATACAAAATTAATGCATTATTTAATTAATGTGTGCTGTTTCAAGGAATTATGTTTATAACAACTTAACAAAGTCCTTATTATTTCAAAGTACATATAACCCAATATAAATAATCCATGGAATATGTTGCCAGGAATCAAGGAGGTCATAATCAATTAAGCTTTAAGATGGTTTGTAAGGCTGGAATTTATTAGAAATTATGACACTCGTAATCAGCTGTAAGTTATATTTGTGATTGTCATGTTGTTAATGTAGGTTTTAGTAGATTATGTTTCAAGAAGCTATTATTCACAGGACATTTTATGTTTAGTTGGTGCAAGGCCTTGAGCTTACCTAAGAATAGCAAATGCTCAAACTTACCACAGAACAGTTGTGTCTTGTGAGAAATACGTTACACTATTTGCAATAACTGAGCAAACAGGTATGTTCTTTGTCCATCCAAATTAGCAAATGAAAACAGGCAAAGTAAACTTCTGTTGTTAATTCATAACAAAAACAATAATCATACATAACCCAATGCTATATGCATTTTATCTCTTGCTAAGAGAGATATGCCATTAAAAGTACTGCTGCGTCAGAAAATTGGCAGCCTAATTGTGATAATGTGTAAAATGAATATAAGAAAACAGGGTAGCAGCAATGAAAACTGACAATGACAAGGGCAATTTGGACAGCTTTAGTTGTAACTAATTTAATAAATTCTTAATTTGTTTCAATTGATGACGAATGTCTACACATCACACAAACTTTTAGTATATATTTTAAATCTTAATGATATCCCTACTAATTAAAAACTCATACAAGTCCTGCCTAACTTAATTTGAAAGTATCTGAATATTTATTTATCAATTCCCATTCTTGACAACTGCTAATTATCACAATTTCATTAACAGTGGATAAAATCAACCTTACAAGGTCCAAAATTTCTATGAAACACTGACATTACTGAATAAAGCTCAGGCATTCAATGCTTTAAACAAAATCTACACGAACAGTCAACTGAACAAAAGGTTTAATATCCTTGGGAAATTATTATAGAAGAGCATATGTCCACAGCCTTTGTAGATATACAGAAAGTTTCAGAAATTGGCCAAACAACTTTAAGGGATTATAGAGGGATGTTGGGTGAACAATTTGAGATAGGACACATAGTCTCAGGGTGCATGATTTAGTGCAATAAACCAAAGTAAACTTGGGCCAGTATGTCACTGCTATAGCCTCAATAGTACATTCATGCATTTGCTATACTCCAAGTAAGTGTACATATTTGGCTAAGTGGCAACATAGTGAGTAGTTAAGCCAACGACAATAAGCTCCAAGTTCGAGCCTTGCCAAATATTTATATTTTAATTTATTTTCATTCTTCAAAATGTTGATTGTGTAGGATTTGGAATTCTGTATTCTTCATTTTTTATTACTGCTGCTGTTAAATATAATCATGGAAATCAAATGAATCAAATGAATTTTGAACAAGAATTTACAACATAAGTTAAGGTATAATTTTAAACCTAGACATAATATATAATCAAAATCCTTTATTGGAGAAGACCATAAAAATGGCAATATCATGACTGGGGACTGATACAGTATTGTGCTTATGAACTGAAAGAATGTGCTGTTAGCACTGGAAAAGAAATAACAAGTAAGGCAAATAAGTCATATGCCTACTTAAGCTTTATTTATTCACTTCCTGGAACGGCAGAAAAGAGTCTCTTCTTTAGGTATATAGAAACAGTGAGCATTTCCATTTGTGTACTTGGATATTCTTAAATATTTTCTTTTTGAGAAGTGGCAATGAATCAGGAAATACCACTAGACAATTGCAAACAATGAAGTACACCTATCAAAGTGCCTGATGTCAGTCAGTAATATTGTTGGCTGTAGAGAAGTATATTCTGATATTTGTATTCTATTTATAAGTAAACCGTGAACAAAATGCAATTGGAGGATTGACTTAACAAAACTGGAGCCCTCCAGCTTCCTCCATCTAGCGTCATTTTAGGCTGCCTCTTCTCCATCATGCGGGCTACACTGGTCAACTGTGTCACTTGCTTATACTGGGCAACATTATATACTATTTCATGAAGGCCACCTCTGGTTGGCCTACCAGAAATGCAAGAAGACTTTGATGGACGACAATTTATTTTTCTTGACATTTTTAATATGCACTGAAAATCAAAACAGCATTAAAATACACGTGTTTTGTGTTCCATGTAGTTTGAGCTCTGTTGAATGCAGAGAGGGGTGGGAGTCACATGATGTTTAGTTGGTGAGGAGGGGAGAAGGCTATGCCTAATAAAAGAATTATATAGCACATGCAATTTAAATAACTGAAACAAAGCAATAACATGGCCGTGGTCTAATACAGGTGTAATGTAAGTTCATAAAAACTAAGGCACCACCATAGGTGTATTTCACTTACTGTATATACAAAGTACCATTTCCTGATTCATTGGCGCTTTTCAAAAGGAAAATATTTAAGAAAATCCAAGTTCACAAATGGGAATGCTTAACAGCAGCGGTAATAACAAATGGGGATTACAGCATTTAAAAACCTGCAGAATCAACAATTTGAAGAACTAAAATAAATTTAAAAAAAAAGAAGAAGAAGAAGAGGAATCGAGATTTAACTGTATTGGAACACCACAGTGAAGCGAAAAATTATTAAATTTTAGATGAGTCGTGAAGCAGATGTGTAAGAAATACGACTCATCTAAAATTTAATAAGAAGAGGAATATTTAGCAAGGCTCAAACCTCTTATGTTTGGAGGAGTTTAGTAACGGTGACATAAAAATTAATTGAAACAACTATTTGTAATTGGTTTTTTTAACACTTTGTTACAAGTGACAAAGTGTTAAAGCCCACCTTGGTAGCGTAGATGTTAGCATGTCTGCCTCACGTTCAACAGGTCCCGAGTTCGAATCTTGGTAGGGTGGGTTACCTGGATAAGGTTTTTCCGGGGTTTTCCCTTATCCTGAAAGACGAATGTCTGGTAACTCTAAGCTCCATGGACCCCGGCCTCATTTTAGCATCTTTTCAGCCATTCCATTCATTGTCCGATATGACTTAACATTGGAGGACGTAAATTACAAAAAAAAAAAAAAAAAAAAAAATGTTAAAAACTAACTACAAATAGCTATTTCAATTAGAAACTCTTGTCGTTGGTTTAACAACTTAATATGTTGCCATGTACACTTAATTGCAGTATGGCAAATGCATACATATGCATTGAGGCATTAGTAGTGACGTACTGGCCCAAATTAACTTTGGCTTATTGCACAAAACCATGAGCTCTGAGATCATAAGTGTCTTAAATTGAATTGTTCTCCCAGCATCCCTCTACAACCTCTTAAAGTTGTTCGGTCAAATTCTGAAACATCTTGTATATAAGGTGTTTCAGAATTCAAATGATTAACTTTAAGAGTAAGATAGGAAGCTTATGGTCTCCAATCTGATCCAGTATGCCACTGATACCACCTCAATGGCATACGTAAGCATTTGCTTCACTACAAAGAAATACACATGTGTGGCTCAGTGTTAAAGTACTGAGTTCCCCAGCCAATGACACCAAGTTCCAAGTTCAAGCCCTGCAAATATTTTCCTTTTTTGTTTTGTTCTTATTTTCTTCAAACTGTTGATTGGGAAGGATATGGATAAACTGCACTGTTAAATGCAATCAAACAATCACACAACTGAATTTTGAACAAGAATGTATGCATAAGATACTTTAATATATTAAATCAGCATATGATATATAGTCAGAATTCTTTACGGAGGTGCATTTAAATATGGTCTGGCTAATACACTATGATGCTTATGATTTCAAAGAATGTTCTGTTAAGTTCTGGAAAAGAAATAAATGTGCAAGGCAAATAACAGTCACATTCCTGCTTAAGCAGGAACCATAGAAAAGCATATTTCTTTTTCAAATATATGGAAACAGCTAACAGTGAACATTCCCATTTGTGAACTCTGATTTTCTGGAAAATTTTCCATTCGGGAAGCGCCACTGAATTACAAGATAGCTTTCCACTTGCAGAGTCATATGAGTAGGCATGCTGTCACCTGCATGGATAGCTCACTTGATAACATTGTTGACTACAGTGAAATAGTGCTTGCTGTATTTGATTCTTTTTGTGAAATATTTTCTTCTTTGGTTTACTAGGATTTATAGGTTGAATTTGGAAGCTGGTGTTATTGGGTAGGAACTTCCTATTTTGCCACTGGGCCACACATGTACACTTTTTCACAGTGAAGCAAATACTTGCATATACCACTGAGGTAATATCAGTGACATACTAGCTCATGTTTATTTTGGTTTATTACACAAAATCATGCACTATGGGACCTCTAAGTGTCTTAGCTTTACTTTATAATCCCTTAAAGTTAATATATACACACATACATAAAATCACAAAAAAACTTATACCATTTCGAAAGAATAACTGCAGCCAAGCGCCAACCCTATTAATGATACAAGATCAACTACAACCTCTCTCTAACAGAATTTAAGAAAAGAGACATACATTATAGAGAAGAAGTCAAAGCTTTAGGTCTAAAAACAATACACACCAACTACCACAAAGACTATTGGATTCGAGTACATATGGATGGACCTTTCCAGCTACATGGGCTAGAGGAGGTGCAGGAGAACTTTCTATAAAAAAAACAGGACAAAAAACAACAGCTTTTGATGGAGAAAGAGTTATAAAAGCAAAAATGCAGCTGTTGATTAGATTAGATTAGGTTGAACTAAAGAACAAACCAGTTTAATTGGGTAGTCAATACCATAGTCATTGTCATTATTATATATCATTCTGTCCCTTTAATTTCACCAGAGTCAGTAGCCCCTGTTCGTCTGTGTGAGTTTGATATTGTGACAGATGTCATCTGTTCATGCAGATTCCAAGGCCATGGAAACACAGCAATACCTGTACACGCATAGTTCCATTAACTGACTCCTGGTTCTGCTTGTAGCTACTAGAAATCGCTGAGAGTGCAGTTCCAGTATGAATGAGAACATTCTGTAACTGTCCCAATGTTATATAAGAGTGTGGACAGGAATTGAATGAATTGTGTAAGTCACATGAGTTAGCAAGTGAACTGGTGTTAGTTCTTTGATACATTACTATATGAGTGTATTACATTTTACCATGCCAAAGGTGTCCAGTACTCGACTAATTCTTCTGGCTCAGGAATTCAAACAAGATTTCACAGACAGAGATGGAACTGTTATTCGATGTACTACTTGCGATTCAGGAATTTCGTTAGATGAAAAACCCTGGTGAGATCACATCAAACAGCACATTTCCAGCTCTAAGCATCAAATGAACAAGACTCTTCAGGCAAACAAATTGCAGCAGCCTCTATTACAAAATGTGTTTCAGAGTTCTTCAAAATGCCAAAAGTTTAACAAAATTAACATTGAATTGTGTGCAGCTCTTACACCAGTATGAATTCTTCTCAATAAAGTGAACAATCCAGCCTTCAAGGGATTTCTTGAAAAATACACAAAGATGTCAAAGCCGAATGAGAGTACTTCAAGAAAAAACTACATGGAGCCTGTTTACCAAGAAACCATACAAAGAATCAAGGAGAAAGTGTCTGATTGCAATATGGAAATCATTGTGGATGAAACCATAGACTCAATGGAATGATATGTTTTGAACATTTTAGTTTTTCCCTTAATAGCGGAGAAAGTTAAGCCCATGTTACTGTATGAGCTGCAGAAAGCCAATGCCATTACAGTAATGCAATCAATTATGGACCTTTGTCAAAAACTCTGGCCTGCTGGTATCGAGTATGAAAAACTTCTCTTGTGGTTATGGATCAGGCTCCATACATGGTTTCAGCTGTTAACCAATTGAAGCATTTAATTTCTTAGTTGAAGCATGTGAGATACTTCGTTCATGCCCTTCACAGGGTTTGTGAATCCATAAGGAACGAATACATCACAAATCAGTTCATCTCTGCCCTGAAGGAGATTCTGCTGAAAGCTCCAAATGATGTGGTCTAAAAGGATACCACTGTCCTGCCCCTTCCAAATTTCCCAGTCATTCCAAGCAGGGGATCTTGGATCAAGTGTGCTGATATGTTGTGTGAGAAGTTTGACAAAATTAAAGAATTTTGCTTTCTTTGGATCCAGCTGATGCAGGTGCAATTTCCAAACCACAGCAACTGCTGTTACCGATGAAAATACAACATTTGCAGACAGAACTATATTGTGTCCATATTAAATGTACCAGACTGCAGTGATTAAACTATTAGAAGAACAAGGTTTGGAGAAAGAGAAACAGTGGGATATTTTTACTTCCATGAGGGAGCAGTTAGACAGATTTGCCAAAGACAAACTTGAGTTTAGTCCTCAGAAGTATCCACACATTGAGGATTTCACCACATCTGCAGAACTGCCATTCCGAGTGAATACAAGATTTGGTCCACTGGTTTCTGTGGATGTCGAAAGAAGCTTTAGCATCTACAAAGACATTCTATCTCCTAATAGAAACAGACTTACTTTTAAAAATGTAGAGATGCTTAAGGTCTTGAAGCATAACAGCTTCATGTGTTTTCCTTATTCTGATGAGTGATAATAATTTGATACAATTGTTTGTTTTTTCTTTGTTAATCATTCCCTAGTTATACCACTATCATGGTGTTAAGGGATTTTTGTTCCTCTATCCCATTAAGGCAGGCTGAGGAACCGAAGCTGTTGATCCGATAGAAAACAAGGGTAGGTGATCAGCCTAATTCCTTGTTGAAGATGAAGGGAGTGGATGATATATATGAGGGTGAGATGAATAATAGGAAAAAAGATGGAGCAATTGGTGGAATGCTGAAGGGAAAACTGGAGGACCTGGAAATGAAATGAAATGTGTAGTGTTTAACGCCCGCTTTTACTACATATGGCACGGCAGATGATGACACTGATGATACATGTGCTGAAGATGGAGCACTGGTGGAATGAAATGGCGGGGGAAACCGGAGATCCCAGAGAAAACCCGCCCCAGCGCCATGTTGTCCACCACAAATCTCACTTTGCGGTCGCCTGGGATCGAACCCGGGCCGCCTTGGTGAGAGCCAAGTGGTCTAACCACTGAGCCACGGCGCGGCCGGAAGACCTGGAGAAAACCTGTCCTAGCACTATCTTATCCACCACAAATCTTACTTTGGATTCAACTAGGATCAAACTCAGGCTGCCTTGGTGAGAGCCAAGTGGTCTAACTAATCAGCCATGTACGTTTTGTAATTCAATAAGTTAGAACAGAGCAAAGAGAAATTGTTGAATTAGTTGAATAAACCAGCACCTTTCTGTCCTGGATGAGTAGAGCCAGACTGAAAAATTCAATGCCATAGCCAGGATTTGAACCATAGATCACCCGCTCTTCACTGTTTACAGACCAAAAAAATGCTTGCTTGAATGCATATCACTGCCATCTTAATTCATGTGCTTAATCTTTCAAAGTCAATAAATTTGCTTAACCTCCTTGGCTTTCAACATCAGCACTTGCATATGCAATACATGCCACAATAGAATCAGTTAAGTTCATTCTGAATAATGCATATCTTCATTTCTTGTACATATTGTGACATTAATAGTTTGGTATATTTTTACAAAAGCAGAAAATTGGTAAAAATGATATATTCAGAAGATGGAATAACATCGGTACACACGACATCCGGTCACATAGTTTGCAAGTCATGCTGGGTTGTTAGGCAGAGGTTGAAGGCCCTGCTGACTGAGCTGACGAAGCATTGAGTCAGTTGCTGCTTCAGCAGAGTTTCAACATTTAAACCTCCTTGTTTAGGCCCAGGCTGGAAAAGTCACGTATGTGCTACCGAAATCTGCATCGCCTGTTTCTCTGATGGCCGCAACTATAATCTCTAGGCATGAACATTCTAAAGCCAGGAACAGAAACCTTAGCCCAGGTAAAAGCCACAGTTGTCCTCCCATAAGTAATTTCTTTTGGTTGTATGTAGCTTCTGTAGTAGTTGTTCTGTTGTAGTTTCTGTAGAATAAACACTCTATAACTGAAACTACATGAAACAAATTTAAAATTAAGCAAAACCTTCACGGTAACCCACACCTTGTTAGGAACATCTCCTTCCTGAGCTCCCCCCCCCCCCCCTAGTGACGTTCAATGGATTAAATGTAATTTACATACCGTTGGCACAACGTGAACGTTACAATATTTTCATATTAAATATGTTTGGTACCTCAAGCGAGTTCAATTGTTTCACAAAAGAATCCCCTCTTACCACGCCTAATGGCTGTCATAAATCTATCTTCAATTCACAGTTAACGGAAAATTTCAACACTTGTCTCTGTAAACCAAAAGCAACCCTAGCCATTAACCATTTTGTGCCAAACTGAAAATAGCTTTCTTGCATTCAAGAAAAATGAAAAGTGCTTATATGAAATTTATTGAAGAAAGTTACCCAAATCTTTCAGCTGTAGTATTTCCTTTCTCCATGCTCACAATTTGGAATTCATGGTTTAAATCTGTAGAATATGTGAACAAGTATTTAGATGCATTAAAATATTTTGTTGAATCTTAGGATGAAAATGCTGTTGGCTGTTACACTCAAATACTCAGAGTTTGCCCGATTAGCTCTGCAATATATTTGAGGTCCTACCAACAGCGTAGATGTTGAAAGATATTTCAGTAAATATAATTTGATTTTGAGTGACAGGAGGACTCCAGTAACGGAACAGAATGTTGAAATATGTTCCATTCTTTCATTCAACAGCGTTACTGAATCATAAACTTATGAGTTTTGTGCTTCTTTTTTGTGCTAGTATTACATCAGTATGGATTTACCTTTTTGTATTGTGCAGTATGTGCTAGTATGTATCAAAATATTAAAATTATAAAATAGAAGTATTTATAAACAGTGAAGCTTTATCAATAAAATCTTTTTAAACCACTTGTCAAACTATAAAAACACTTTAGCTCCACTTACATTTAAAATTACGACATGTTTCAAGGACCACGCATCCCCATCATCAGCTGATGTTTGACTAGTTCTTCAGGTGACCGCCTCCCTCTCCTGGCGCTGTTCAGCGAGTCACCTGAAGAACTAGTCAAACATCAGCAGATGATGGGGATGTGTGGTCCTTGAAACATGTCCTAATTTTAAATGTAAGTGGAGCTAGTTTGACAAGTGGTTTAAAAAGATTTTAGTCTGTATCAGCTTGTTCTATGTTTCTTTGTATTGCTTTAACCTATATTAATGTAAAATGATGACACTTTATGCACTTTTAAATCACTGTCATTAATAACCTTCCATAAATGTGTTTTAAATCTCATATAAATAATATTAATATTCATCATTTTAATTCAAATTAAACTTTTTTTCAAAATGCTATAAAATTCTAAATTGCAAATTTATAAATGCTACAAAATTCTGAATGTAAAAATCAAAATGCTAAATTTCTGATTTCAAAATTCTAAATATCAGTACCCCTAGTAATGGTGCCAAAGTTAGTTAGAATTTACACATGTTATGACTTTAACTATGAGCAGTTTAACAAAGCTTGACTTACACATTCGTTCCAATGTGTATTTTGATTTCCAGCCTAGTTCACACTCAGCAAGAGACCTGTTGGCATACGTGGAGACAATGCCCCCCGTGCGATGGGTCTGTATCTCAAACGGTACAGAGGTCTTAGTTACGTCCTCGAAAGTGTGCAGCAGTTGCAGAACGGACACTCCTTGACCGGTTCCTGGTTGTATGTCTTGGGTGTGCAGTGGAGATCAACAGAGGCCTTACTGCCATTGTAGACCAGGCTGTCTACATCACCAACACATTTAGGTCCCATTGCTTTCCTGATGCAGCTTCAAACTTTTGTAGGAGCTCCAACACAGACAGGCCATTTCCCACACCAAGATTATATACCTGGAAATACAAGCAGATGGGTCTTAAATATTTGGTGAAAAAGCATCAGGATAATATATTTTAATATATAAGCAAAGCACCCATAGACATTTCGAATGAAAAGGCTGAGATAATATATATAAATATGTGCCTTATTTGGTGAAAAAAGAGAGAGATAATATACTTGAATATATAAGAAAAGGTAAACAGCTGATTAGAAAGTACTGAGATAATACGGCTGCATGTACAAGCAGAAGTACATTACATATTTAGTGAGAAAGTATTGAGATAATAAAGCTGCTATTATTATAAATTACAACAATGTGATAAACTTCACTTATCTGTTTTTAATTGATGAATCCTCTAGGACTAGTTTCATGATGTGTCCATCACAGCTTCAACTGGCAAACTGACTGTACTTTTTGGTTACTTCTGCTAGCCAAATGGATAATTCTGTATTGTCCTGCCCTCTACTGGGCAAAACAAACTTATTGACCAAATCTATTTGCAATATTTCAAAATATGTATGGCTTAAAACTTTCACAGCAAGCACTATTAATTAAAACTTCACACAGTTTCTAATTTTCAAGATTAATATTTTCTCACAAACCTATCGGTCAATTTAATTGTTTTAATAATTTAAATTCTGAATTTATTTCTTAGTTAAATGATCAAAGATGATCTGCTACTGCTGACTCATCAATATGTTATATTTAATATTCCTACAATGCTCCTTCACTCTGTTTTCCAAATTACCTTTGGTCCTTTCAATGTAAACCTCATTGCAATCTAAACAGTTAAACGATAAACACCAGATTTTTTTAATATCTGAAATACTATCTTTATTAGAAGTAACCAAAAAGTAGTCCGTTTGCCAGCTGAAGTTGTGATGGACACATCACAGAACTAGCCCTAGAGGATTTGTCAAAAACAGATAAGTGAAGTTTGTCACAAATTGTTATAATTTATTTATATTTGTACTGCTTCCTACAATGCTCCTTCACTCTGTTTTCCAAATTACCTTTGGTCCTTTCAATGTAAACCTCATTGCAATCTAAACAGTTAAACGATAAACACCAGATTTTTTTAATATCTGAAATACTATCTTTATTAGAAGTAACCAAAAAGTAGTCCGTTTGCCAGCTGAAGTTGTGATGGACACATCACAGAACTAGCCTTAGAGGATTTGTCAAAAACAGATAAGTGAAGTTTGTCACAAATTGTTATAATTTATTTATATTTGTACTGCTTCACTGTCAGTATAGATTTACAAGTTAGAAAAGAACCTTAGTAGTTTTTGGTAGTCATGTAACTGTGGTGGGAGGGGTAGGCAGCTCCAGGCAGACGTCTACTAGGCCAGTTTACCTAAACCTCTTCAATTCCTGACATGAATCTAAGTCCCAAGCTGTGTTGGTAATAATTCCTTCTGAACACGAGTCATCTCCTGCAGTAATTATGAAACTGTCTATACCATCCATTAATCCATTGGAAACCTATTTTGTTTCTTAGACTTTGCGCACATGATCACAATATTTTCTCCACTTGTCAGATGAATAGTGATGAAAAAATTTTTTGCGAAGTACTTGTTTTGCACTTAAAGTTGCACTTGCCAAATCTTGTGCAGCATCTTATACCAACTCTATTGTGTTCAAATTGGCATAATAGGTGGAACCTGTAATACTTCATGCCCATGTGCATTCAGGATCTGGTCCACTAAGTACGTCTTCTCCTTGGACACAGATTTAACAATATGCTGTAACTACAGTTTTCACAGACTATTGTCAAATGACACAGTTGTCCCTTAACCACTGTACAACATCCTTTTTCAATGATGTCACTGTTGGCTTTTTATTTGCGTTCAATTGTGCTCTACTGTGTTCAAATCGGCATAATAGGTGGAAGCTGTAATACTTTATCTCCATGTGCATTCATGATCTGGTCCACTAAGTACATCTTCAACCTTGGGCACAGATTTCACTAAATGCAGTAACTACAGTTTTCACACACTATTGTCAAATGATACATTGTTGTCCCTTAACCACTGTACAACATCCTTTTTCAATGATGTCACTGTTGGCTTTTTATTTTTCTGCACACTGTGATAGCTGTCACTGTCCATCACAATGAGAGAGTTACTGGGCAAATAAGGAATTACTTGTGTTTTAGCCATTTTGTAAACTTTATGGCATTCATATCAACATTATAATAACCTGCCTTTTGCTTGGATTAGCAGAGTATTGTTAACAAATCCATTTTCTCCTCCTGCATAGGCAATTATCAATTTGCAATTTCCATTCATTTTCAGACTGCCAACAAGTAACAGGGTGACAAGCATTTATATAAGTCTCGCCTAAATATACAATATTCCTTTTCTGTTCTTGATATATACAAACTTTCCAAAGGTAATTTGCACACCAGGACACAATTTCGTGTTTCTCAATTAGCAGCTGTCATTTAGAAGCACATTTCCTCCACCTAAATCTTAATTGTAAAACCTCAGGTATTCCCTGCTGCATACCGAACTTCCATCACTCTGCCAATCATGCTGAACCTTTTGTATCATTGGCATTATTTTCTTTACTGTGTAGAATTCATGAATTTTCTTCAGACTACTCCTTCAGTAAACGTATCAACTTCCAATTTCTATTTTCCTCCCTTTACACTTCCCCTTGGGTGTTTAAAATTTGACCTGACCAGTGGAAAAAAGACGTATTCCCTTGCTTAGCAATTCTTTTCACCAAGCTAATGCAAACTCCTTTAGCTTCACTTGATGCGGCAACACTGTAGCTCAATTTAAACTGATTTTTCTGTTCCTTTAGCTAATTTGTTACAATGTAAACGACAATACAAGCACCACTTTTCAATGACCGGCCAGAAATACTTGCTTTACTAGCCATTTAAAATTATCTTTTCAGGATAGAAAGAAATATAGGTAAATTACTCATGGTTTGCGATCAGAAATTGCAAATGTAACATATACTTTCAGGGAGCTGAATCACACCATGAAGTTCCCAAACACTACTGACCTTCACCACCAGCACCATGCGCAGCAAACCAACACATGGTTTCTGCTCGAGTTCTTTTCTAACTTGTAGACCTATAGCTTCAACTTTTTATATAATAAAGCTGTGTATACAAGCAGAAGCCCATTACGCATTTGTGAGAAAACTGATATAACAATTCTGAATATACAAGTAAATGTGTCTGAAAGCTTTGGTGAGAAAGTACCAAAATAGTACAGTGGAATATAAAAAGAAAAATATTTGATGATTTGGTCTTCTAATGAGAAAATACAAGTCCAATAATACAATATATTATATCAGTTGTTTTACCTGGCATTGCTCAGGTCCATTTTTACACTTAAAATGTATATATAAGACATTTTCCTGTGATACAAATGGTGATCAAACAATCTGTTGCATTAAATTCACATGACCTTCTGCTCCCATTACTTGTTTTTCCTACAAATTGTTCTTATAAATATTAATCTTTGTAACTGCTTAGTGTTGATAAGATAGATTTTTATGGATGCCATCATAAGCACAAAGATGAAATAGGAGACTAAAGCTATAGGCAAACTTTAAAAAAAGCAGCTGTTATATGCTGACTGTAAGAATTCCATATCCTTTAATTGACATCACAAGAGGCAAAAGAACTGTGATCTAGCATGAAAAACTCTATAATATAAAGTTTAGCAAAATACAAACCAATACAAATGACTATCATGGAAGTACATGTTATTTTTCATAAATTATGTTTTAGTAAAACCTTCAGTTTTTGTGTGATAGTTGCTGTCTATTGCTATAATTTCCCCTTTTCTTTCACCTTGTTCCTCTTCCTCCACCATTTCTTCTTCTTTAACGGATTACCTCTTCTGTGTAGGACTTACAAACCAATACCTAAGGTCAGTATCCTGTCGGGGAGCAATCAATCTTTGGATCATAGTAGAACCAGTTCAATGCTTGGTATGGTAATGAAGGAGACACGTTATACCATGTTACAACTTAGCTTGGTCACCAACAGTGATATGGCATTTTAATCAGAAGTGGTGGAACCATCTTTGAGAAAAAAAATGTCACTAAGTTTTCTCTTTAAAGAACAGTTTGGGGAGGAAGAGCATTCTTGAATAGCTTCGCTTGACATGCTTATTCAGTGTTTGGCTCAAGTAATTTAATATTTATACAACTTTTCACTTTTTCAGTTCTAGTGCGCAAACCACCCAGCCAGCTCCCATACCCCACACAGAGGAATTTTCCCCAACTTTTTTTAATCTTCAGGAACCTACAAAGCATACATTTCGGTGGATGGAACAAAATACTTCTATTTACAATAGGTAAATAATAACGGCTCTAAATATTAATATTTTGTTACCTTAAGATGAAGATGTTCCTTTTATAGTTTGTTGAGAGCCGCAAAGTGTCCTGATGCAAGATCCATTACATATGTGTAATCTCGGACACTTTCAAGTGGAAACAAAACTATGATTAGCTTAAAGCATATCAACTAAGGACATAGTATTTAAGGTGCTATGAGTATATTTACCTGTACCATCAACTGTATTGTAATCCCCACCAAAGATTGTAAGACTTTCCTTGTTGCCGATAGCAACCTGAACCATATATGGCATTAGGTTTGTGAAGGCCTTGGTGGGGTCCTCACCAATCAGACCAGACGGGTGTGCTCCAATAGGGTTGAAGTACCTCAGCAATATTATATTCCACTTCTGTGAAAGAGATAATACATGAAAAGTTAAATACTAGATTATAAATCGAAACTTTCACTCTAGATGACAGGAAAATAGTGAAATAGTACTGTTTAATGCTAATTAGTTTAAAGAAAGAAGATGCTTGAAAAAAACTGTTAGAAATCTTGAGCAAGCAAATTATTACTATGAGTATCAGCAAGGGCACAAAGATAACTTTGTCATATAATAATTAAGGCCGAGGAGTATTGTCAAAAAACATCATAAATATTATTAGCGATGGGGTTCTATTCTGCCTAAGGCAGGAGGTGGAGTGTATTGCAGTTGGGCTAATACAACCAAGCACGAGGGCAATGGCAACCTACCAATCCCAGTGAAATGATGTACACAGCGTCATAGAATATATACAGTAGAACTTCCTTAATCCGGAGTAATTGGGTCTCTGTGAAATGAACACCACAGAGAAAAATTGTGAATGAAATTAGAGTATGTACTGTAACATTTTATTAAAACAGAAGATACAATAGCCCCACAAGATTTTAATTACACATTCTTTATTTGTTTGGTGTAAAGACACATCAATTTTCTTTTGTGGTTTATCACACATCTCTTTCACAATGAGATCACGAAGGCTCCTCATATGATCATAGTATGCGGAAATTGTTTTGTCAGTTTCTTCGACAAAGTCTATTACCCAATTCATATGCTGTTTAACCTCACTTAATTTCACTTTCGACTTTCATTCTCAGCCTCAATCCACATTCTCAGCCTCAGATTCAATACTAGTGTCTCTTGCATTACTTACACTTTCCACAATGCATAGGTTTCTATGCATAGGTGGGAGGGGGTTCTGAGTTTTCAGCTGCCGTAGTGCGAGTGTCAGTAGCTCCAGCAACCCTGCCTGGGTCGACAACTTCTGAAGATGCCCGGCGGAGAGACGGGCAAAACGTCAAGTGCTATTTCAGCCAATCGACCACAGCCAAACAGCCTGGATAACACATTTTATTGGATTAACGCTGGCCGTGAAGGCCTAAGCATGTACATTCTTCATATTTGATCATACATGGGCCATTATTCAAATGCCATGCAGCTTAACATGCTTAAGACAGTCAAGTTATTTTATTGGGTACATCCATCTACATAGTTTCCATATTTGCCAGGAAAGTAGTGCTCATCAGACGATACAAAAATGAGGCTAGCTCATTGACCCCTTTCTGCTCTCCACTTCATTTCAGGCAAAAATGTAGGCATTCAGTGTGGATGAAACTTGAGAAATAGTAAAATTAATGTCAAGGTTTATTACTGGTATCAATGTCTGCCATAGTAAGCAATTTGGTCTGGCATCTTTTGGCAGTACAAAGTTTTTTTCAGAGTCAAGTGAAAATTTAACTGTGAGCATTTGGAGCAGTCAACTGATGGTGAACCAAAGCTGAGATTATACTCTGCAAAATATTGATTAATAATCATATTTTACTTTGATGTTGTCAACAACCTTTCATTATACTGTTTCCACAATTTTACAACAGAGAGATCAATGGACAATAATGTGATTGCAGAGGTCGAGCCTTGACACTCACTTGTTAAGCCTCTAACCTTTACATTTATGACCACCTCCCCATTTTTTTGAAGGCCTAGAACCTATTAAAAGATGATTCTTGCAGAATTTTGTACTCTGAATTTTTAAATACCAAGAATCTTAACAGATGCTTTTTTAATACTTGCACCTGCTTGCTTCCTAATCAATGCCTGAATCTGGAAGTATAAGTAACCTTGCTCTTGAACTGGAAAAAAAAAAAAAAAAACTATTTGTAGTCAATTTTTTGACACTTCATCATTTACATTTTTATATTACTGAGGAACTAGTTTCGGAAGCCATCGCTTCCATTCTCAACCTCTCCCCAACTAATGTTGGTGTCGTCTACTCTCTTCTCTCTGGCGGTGGAACTATGAACTTCTTTGTCAAATTACCTACTGGTGGGATTTCAAAATTTATTCCTTGGTCCTTATTTTTCCATAAAAATATGTTCTCCCATGTTGTCAGTTTATTTTGGTTTATCACTCCTTTTAGTAATCTTTTCTTTGGATCAATGCCATGATTTTCCATCCAACCTTAGCCTACACATGGCTAGTGTGAAGGAATGATTAATTTTCATCAATTAACTTAAATAATAAGAGTTTGATGATGAAGCCTGGGACCCAAGTACTTACAATAATAATTTGCCACAAACAGTTTATCTCGAATACAAGAGCTCCTAGTGGTTCACCGGGAAAATATGAGTCAGTTGGATAATTGAATGTCGCGACAGCATGTTAGCCATGGTAGCTAAATGGGTAAGAGCAATTGGACAGAAACCAGTAGATCGATGGTTCAAATGTGGCCATGGCATTGAATTTTTCAGTTGGCTCTATCTATACAAAACCTTAGCCAATACATGGCTAGTGTGAAGGAATGATTAATTTCCATCAATTAACTTAAATAATCAGATTAGTTATTTATTTATTCTGCAATTGCAGGTGAAGTTTAAATAAAACACAGTTACAATTAAGTTAACCAATATAAAGCTTTCTGATAAACATTTTTTTTTCTTTTTATGCTGCGTAAATGTATAAAGATGATGGTTTTCCGACGTGCAAACATGCGAATCATAATTGTCAATGAGAGAAACAGGGAAACTCCAAGTTGATTCTGTCAACTTCCAAAGACTGCCCTTGCAATTTATTTATGGTCATCGCAAAGGCCAAACGCTTGGGAAATTGTAGATGCTTAGAATCAAAAGGTAAATGCATTGGAATCATTGGAATCACATAGTAATTCAATTAATTTTGAGTCAATTCAATTCACATTCACAAATACAAATTATAAAGAAGGTATCCAACTATTCACCAACATTTAACAACAATTGTCTGTGGTCAAATATTTCAAGTGTTACAGTGCATTCAGAAGCTACTTTTGTGTCTAAATCTTTGAAAGGTATATCATCATGCTACATAAAATATTTCAGCCTTGATAACAAATTGTGACTTCGTGGGTTCGTAGAATTAAAAGTCCAATTTGCCGAAATTCTAAATATTCTTTATTTGCATAGAAATACACTCACAGTAGCAGTTCAATTCTCATGTAACAACATTACGTCACATACACCACACAATCTTCCAAGGTCAATGACAATAACAGCTCTTGTAACAACACACTCAGCTGTTCTCTGCTTACCTCTCGCTGTTTTACAACTCACGACTCACTCTTGTTTCACAAAAGTCACTTCCTTAAATACCTCATTCATAATTCGAGACTGTTCTGTACAATCACTAGATGTTTCTAGAATAAACAAGGCATCTAATGGCGTAATTCAAATATTCTATCACCTTCCAGAAGCGTGAAACCCTATCTGGGCCGGCAAGTCCAGCAAGTGATACACTAACCATCTGTTTATTTGCCAGTTGTTTGTGTAAACAAGCCGCACGATCGTAGATGGCAGCTTCATGACATTTAATAAAATATGGATTTAATAAAATATCTTTGTCCTTTGTATTGCTTTTGTGTGTTGAAAATAAAAGAAGGCATGTGTGTTCCATAAACGTTTGCAGAGGTCCCGAGTTCGAATCTCGGTCAGGGTACCTATATAAGGTTTTTTCTGGGGTTTTCCCTTATCCTTCAAGACGAATGTCGGGTAACTCTAAACTCCATGGACCCTGGACTCATTTGAGCATCATTTCACCCAATTCATTCACCGTCCAATATAATTTAATGTTGGGGCGGACGTAAATTTAAAAAAAAAGTGTACCTTTATAGTTAGCTAAGAACCCAGTCCATCTTCACATTTTCTTTCCTCACCTTTTAAAACTACTCTTGGACTTATACAAATATTTCAAAACCAAAATTAGGCAAATCGGTTCAGCTATTCTAGAGTTTCTGTGAGACTAACAAATGTCAATTCATTTATATACATATTAGGCATTTTATTGCACATTCAAAACACAAATAACCATCAGATTCTTTCACATTCCCACCCTTAACTAATTTAAGTAAGTTGTAAGTACTTAATTTCCATTAATTGACCTAATAGTTATTAAGCTATGAAGCCTGGAACTTAAGTACTTACTGTATAGTAAGCCGCCACAAAAGGTAGATTCTAATTGAATATCAGATCTACTAATTTACTGAGAAAATAATGTTTAAAATTTTATTTAATAAACAAGAAAAAAGTTGACATTAGATAACTATCCTAGCCCTAGATATAATGCAAGTTAGTCTTTTATAAAGTTGTTATAGAATCACCCACATATAACAATCAGTTCCAGTGGGAGATGAGAAATAAACATTCATTTATTCATATCAGAAACCAAACCAATGTTGGATCACAAAGTAATACTCTTCCAGCATTTATGAGCTGGTACATAAACTGTAACAAAATGTACTTACAAATCTAATATTTACAGCTCATTAGTGGAAGTTGCAACCTTTGTGAGGATGACCTTGAAGGTATTTTTCCTCCTAAGTGCAGCTACAAACTTGTATTCTGTTTCAATGTATACAGATATGACAGTGTCAGATGCTCTAGTAAAAGACTATTGTTTACAATAAACTCATCATAATTATTATTAAGCTAGCAGACTTTTGCATGTAATACTCAGTTGTATTACAGAAATATATATATATAAAAAACACTTTGCACAAGAAATAAGAGTGTAATATGATGTTCTGTTTACATTCTGTTTATACAGTGCATAAGGTGCAGATTGTGTTGAAACTAACCTCACAAAAATTAATAAAAGACATTTTACAGCAAGCCTGAGGAAGAGTACTCACAGGTGTCAAGACATTGTTCTGCTTCTCCCTCCATGGCCACAAAAGTGGAGGTACTGCCCTGTTTGCAGCTTCAGAATAATGCTCTCTGGACCTGTGTGTCTAGTAACATCAAATATAAGGTCTATTCAAAAAGTATTGCAAATTTTGTATTATTTTTATTCAAAAAGTATTTATTTATTCAGGAATATCTAATATCAGCTGATGATGGGGACGTGTGGTCCTTGAAATATGTCCTAATTTTAACTGTAAGTGGAGCTAAAGTGTTTTTATAGTTTGACAAGTGGTTTTAAAAGATTTATTGATAAAGCTCCACTGTTTGTAAATACTTCTATTTTATAATTTTAATTAAAACTTTCAAATCTTGGAAACTTTATCAGTAAGGAACAAAACAACTTACATTTCTGTTTGCAAGTAAAGACATGCATTCTCAAGGACTCAGTTTTGTTGATGTTGTGTAGCCTGTTTTACGGTGAACAATTGACAGGCTTTTGTTTTTATTATTATCACGTTGCACTGCTTAAATTGGTTGGCTTCACCACACCATATTTATTGTATCCTTTATATGTGTAATTGTATACAATGTGTCTTATTACTAAATAAATACAACAGGTTATGGGCACAGTTTGATCTGAGATAGTGGCTTCTTCTTTATTGAAGGTAACAGAATAACCCTTTTCTGTGATTTTTCCAACAGAAAGTAGATTTATGGATAAATCTAAAACAAATAAAGCATTGCTTAACCTCAGAAGATGTATGGGATATGCTGAAGAAGAATTTTCAAAGTTCAGGCCTTGCTCGGAAAGCTACGCATCTCAAACAATTAATTGTACAGAAAATGCATAGCACAGATAGTATACGTGATCATCTCAACAAATTCTTGGATATTGTTGACAAACTAAAAGAAATGGATGTCATGATAAATGAAAACTTATTGGTCATAATTATGCTGTATTCTCTACCACCCTCATTTGAAAATTTTCGAATTGCCATTTATTTGAGAGATGAACTACCCAGCGTTGAAAATCTAAAAATTAAAATCTTGGAAGAAAATGAAGCTAGACAAAATGACAATACTTCAAGTGAAGAAGCACTCTATGCAGGAAATAAAAAATATCAACAGATAAGTGGTAACTATCAGAAACCAGGAGACGGCAAGGAGGTACAGATGCATTTTTATATCTTGACAGATGGAGCGCGATGAACAGTGGTATCTGGACGAGTCCACCTTAGAAGGATTGCAACTGGAGGGGAGGGCAGGTCAGTTGCGTATCAGTTGCGAGCAAGTAAACACGTGCAGAGCTACTCGGTAATACTACAGCTTGTTTCAAAATGTGCATGTCTCCTGGTTCCAAGAGAGCATTTAGAAATGATGCCTCCTATAAGCACTTTAGGAAATAAAGTGCTACATTTGAAAACATGAGAAGTAATAACCAATATCTATAGAATCATAAAAAAGGAACAATGGCCCAAGTCTGCTACAAAAATCTGGGAAAGGGCATCTGAGGCAACAGTTGCATCTGAAAGCAGTTTATTTGAGTTATTAAGGAAAGAAAAGCCATTGGTGCTGGTGCAACAATATCCTTCTCTATGTCCACTAAACAAAGATTAAGAACATTCACAAAATCTGATTTGGATGTTTTAATTCATAAGTAGTTAGGTGAACTATGAATAATTATTAAAGCACAGAAAAACAAAGACCAACTCTGAAGAAAGTGCTTATGAAGCTTCAAAATTCTATTGACTTCCAAGGCAGTGTCTGAACATTAAGAAGAGTTCTTTTAAAGCTAGGATTTATACATATGAAAAAAAAAAAAAAAAAAAAAAAAGAAAAACAGTAAGTGTGACAGACAAATTTTAATTGAACCTCGTACCATACGGGCAAAAAGGCTTAAGTATTTACGAAATATTCAGAGATATTACAGTGAAGTTTATATAGTTTATATGGATCAAACTTAAATCAATTCAGCACATACCAGACCATATGCCTGGAGTGAAATTTGTTACAGGGACTCTGCAGCAATGTTAAAAGGCCGGCAGTTGGTTATCATGCCTGCTGGGAGAGAACAGGGTTTTGTTCTGAAAGCCTATGTACTATTTAAGATCCAACAAAAGCGTGGAGATTACTACCATAGTAAGAATTACAACTTAGTTTATAAGAGCTGCAATACTGGTTTAGAGAGTGAGATTTGTGTTTAGACACCTTATCCACCGCACTCCCTCTTGTAATCTTAAGCATGTGATGCATTGTGGCGATAGGTGCACTACCCCCACCACAGTTGCTACTCATCCCTACCATGTAGGATTCCTGTCAAGATAAAATACATCTGTATAAACGTGTAATAAGGAGGTTCTTGAAAGAACTCATTGCCAATCATGATCCAGAAGTCTACTGAGCCAGGAGACATTGGCAACACACTAGCCAACAGTCAGTGCAATTACAACTTCGAATGCTGAATAATGAACTGCGCGAACACATCGCAGCAGTTATTTCGGAACAATGGAACAACACCTTAAAATCGCACACAAAACAATACTGTATGGAGAATAGCCCGATGCCTAACTAGGGACAGGGTTACTACTCCCCCCCTGCACATAGGGCAACGCATTGCCACAACAGACGAAGAGAAGGCAGAAGCACTGGCAGAAGCCCTTGAGAACACCTTAACACCATCATTACCCACGTTTGTCAGAGAAACCGAATTCCTCACACGAAATCTACACGTCAGGACATCGCATGACCAAATACGAAAAACTCATCCTGCTGAATTAAAATGGCTGATACAGCATCTCCCAAAATGAAAAGCACCCGGACCTGACAGGATCCCCAACATTGTTCTCCAAAACTTACCGCAAAGCGCACTGCAAATACTATCTAAAATTTTCAATCTCTGCCTCTTGCATGGCTACTTCCCCACCCAGTGGAAAACAGCAAATGTTCTGCACTTCCCAAAACAAGGTAAGGACCACACGAACCCGAACAATTACAGACTAATTAGTCTACTTAATACAATGAGCAAATTACTGGCAAAAGTAATAGCAAAACGAATGAATGCATTTGTAATAAAACACAATCTGCTCATCCCCAAACAGTTCGGATTTAGAGCTAAACATTCTACTACTCTGCAGCTCATACACGCCACTGAACACATTATGAAAGGCTATAACATAAAGAAATCAACAGGTGCTGTCCTGCTGGATATTGAGCGCGCCTTCGACCGCGTATGGCATGCAGGCTTACTGCGTAAGATGATGGACTACAATTTCCCGGACACTATGACTACATTAGTCACAAATTATTTGCGAGAGCAAACTTTCTCCTCAGTCGCAAACAACGCTGTATCCACGCCCCACCCAATAAAGGCAGGTGTCCCACAAGGCAGCATATTGGGGCCACTGCTATTCAATTTATATATAAATGATATGTATCCAAGGAGTACATACTTTCTATATGCAGACGACACCACAATTATGGCCCAATCGGGTCGATTAACATTAATACACAGACATTTACAGGAGTCACTTAAACAGTTAGAGCCGTGGCTTACTAAATGGCGAATCAAAGTAAACACCGCCAAAAGCGAAGCAATAATATTCACCAAGCGTAAAAATATTACCATCAGAGACACGGTCTTGCTCCCCTAACTCTATTCAATAACGACATAAGCTGGACCAGCAAGGTCAGGTACTAGGGCTTAGTAATAGACCAAGGCCTCACCTGGCGACCTCACATCGAAGAAGTAAGAAGAAAAGCCTATGCCCAACTGCGCAAATTATACCCACTTATAAATCGAAGTAACTCGCTAAAACTAAACATGGGACTAACTTTATACAAAACACTCATTAGGCCAATACTAACTTACGCAGCGCTGGTCTGGGGTTATGCAGCAAAAACCCATATAAAATGCATACAAACACTACAAAACAAAATACTTTGAATAATCTGCAAAGTACCACTCATCTCACCATCTAAAGAACTGCACGAAGACTTACACATGCACACTATTGAGCAATTCATCAAAAAACTATCCTATGACATGTACAACAAACTAACTTCACACCATAATGCACTTATATCTACACTTGGCCAGTACGAGATGACAAACATAAACGACCTTTGGCACTGTTTGATTGTAACTTAACAAATCCAGACATTGACAATGAGATTTTGGACTTTCTGAACAGCCTGACTAACTGACTGTTACTTAATGTATTTACAGACTCACCACGTGAGGGACTTCCAAGGTACAGCTGCCCTTAAGTCCTTGAGCTCTCAAGCCAAGGCAGATCCGAGGGGGAAGAGGGCCCCCCTCAACAACCACACTTCCCGCGGCATCGGCTCTGCCGGGATCGGTGCAGCGTGGAGGTGTGGACGTCATGATGACCAGGCAGGAATTCAGACAGGAGCTATAACTACGGACACGGCACCCATCAAGGGATCCAAGTATAGTACAGACAATTACCGCTCCCACCGTTCCACTACTCAAAACCTTGCATGATATTCCAACGTAAATATTACATATAGCTCGTAAATATTCCACATATTCAAAACTAACAACTACACAACATTCCCTATCCATGAACACCTCCACTCCCCCTGGCTGTACTCAGGACTTGCTCATGGCTACAGCCCGGGAACACCAATCCATTGACGCGCTCGCATGCATTGCATGCCAGCATCTTACATTAAGGAACTAACCGGGGTGCTAATGCGGGACCCAACCAACCTACTCAATAACACAATAACTCTCCAAGCATGTTAGATACTAACAGCATGAGCGAGGCGATGTAGCGCACGGCATCGCATGCTGGACGATCGTCACCGGGGGCGGCGGGAGTTGATGACTGTGACACTTCACACTTGGAGATGAATATATAGGAAGAAAACAATGAGAATGAGCCAGAGAATTCCTGTGATGATACAAATCTCTTCAGGTTGGATATGCGCCCAACAACACTGAACACATACAAAACATTCATCAAGCTAATACTTCTTTATAATGCAGAGGTAATAATTACAGTAAACAGTCCTAACATAAATCACCTAGAAGTATGCCAAAATCAGGCCCTGCAACTAATAACCGGAGCAGCAAAATCAACTCCAATCATGGCAATGCAAGCCTTAACTCAGAACTATCCAATATATCTAACTTTAGAGGAGCAGGCACTAATACAACCTGAAAAAATGTTGCGGTTAAAAACAACAAAATGGGAGAAAAGATTACTACAACCAATCAAGATGAAAACACAAACAAGTTTCCTACAAAAAAATTAAAAACAGATCTGAATCTTCCTAATTCTAAAGAAAACATTTTAATCAAAGAAAACCCACCAATTGATATTCAATTAGTTTTAGAACAAATAGTTACAAAATCTGAAACCTCCAAACCTGTACTAAAAGCACTAGCATTAGAAACTGTGAACAATAGATACCCACCTGAAGATTGGTTACATATATACACAGATGGATCTAACTTGGACAACAACTCAGGAGCAGGAATTAAGTGTGCACTGTTCGCATTCTATCAACCAGAAGGATACCACACAACAAATTTTGATGCAGAAGTAACGGCTATTCATATTTCACTCCAACACCTTCTATACAGACTAGATAAATTCAAAAATGCTGTCATACTTTCTGATTCTAAAGCAGCATTATGTGCAATAAGTTCTTATAAAATGAGGTCAATCCAAATTAAAGAATGTCACAAAATGATCCAACAACTTCAAAAACTATAGAAAAGAATTATATTACAGTAGATACCTGCACATTGTGGAATTGCTGGAAATGAATCAGCTTATTTCCTTGCCAAAAAAGGTGCAAATTTAATGCAGAACAAAAGTAAAAACTTACCATTTACATCCATAAAAAGATTAATCAAAAACAAATATAAAAACAAACAAAACCAATCAATATCTAACAAAGCCAAAGATAAAAAAAATGGAACATTTTAATTAAAAATCCAGAAATTATTCCAGAAATACCACGTAAAGCTGCAGTAGCAAATTTTAGATTACTTACGGAACATGATTATTTGGCCAAACACTTACACAGAATAGGAATTTATTCAGGTCCAAATTGTCCTCTGTGCAACAAAGGAGAGGAAATGACTGAAGAACACCTTTCAACCTGTGAAGCCCTACCTGCCGGACCCACTACACAGAAATATTGGAGAGCAAGAGAGCTAATGGCTTCATTGCCAAAGCCTAGCATTTGAAAAAAAAACAACATTCTCACCAAAGCCGTGCCTGCATCAAAGTTTGTTATGTGTAGAGTTAGATTACTTCCGTAAAAACCCTGGCATAATGCATTGCTTACCTTAGGAGCGACTCTCACCACCGATGGGCGTGGCTTAGGCGTGAGGTGATTGGGGAAGTTCGATGCCGTCCAGCATGTCGTCTGCACATCCCTTGAAAACGTACCTCTCGGCTCTGCTGCTGCACTCATATTCAGACATTGCTGAGTAATCACTTTCCGAATCACTGCTGCTACTGTCGTCATTAACAGTGATCGTTAGTTTTTCCACCTCTGTTTCTAGGAGACCCTCAGTTTTTATATATTTCTCTTCCACTTGGTGAACATGTCGGCAAACTGGACCCCATTCTGCTTCTTCTATTTCACCAAATCGCTGTTCGCACAAATGCCACACGTCTCCCATGTTGAAGCTCACATTGCAAAGCGCAACCCATTCTTTAACATTTGCACAAATTTTTTCTATGGCATTCAGGTCGGGATGGTACGGTGGTAAGCGGAGAACTATGTGCCCATCTTCTTCTAAAATTGCATCCACAATATATTTCTTATGTTTTGGCTTATGCAACTTTATAAGATCATATAGTTCCGCTTTCAGCATATGGCTTCCAAACGGAATCCTATGCTTAACCAACCAGTCTTGCATATCCTGCCTTTTTGTGTTCACTGTGGGGCATTTTTCTCTGGTCACATTGTGATGTGAAGCGTTGTCGATCACAAGAACAGACTTTTCTGGAAGATTGGGCTTTAGTTTTTCTTTAACTGCATTCTGATAAGTTTCACAGATTTAGTGTTCCCAACAAAGCACGTGATAACCAAGTTCACTCGTCTAGATGAGGATACACACTGACCTTTGCGCATACAGGTTGACGCATACGGCTGGGTGGGAGGGAGATAGGGAGGAACTGGCATACATGAGATGCCAAGTGCATACTGGAAACAGGCTCGCCCGCTGAACACCCAGGGCTTTTATGGGAATACGGCTACTCTACAAACCATTTGGGAATTAAATAAAAATGTTATATTTTCTTCTTCGTCCTTGTTCGTGAGGGGGAGTGTTGGCAAGTAAGGACATGCACTCTCAAGGACTCAGTTTTGTTGATATTGTGTAGCCTGTTTTATGGTGAACAATTGACAGGCTTTTGTTTTTATTATCATCATGTTGCACTGCTTAAAATGGTTGGCTTCACCACACCATATTTATTGTATCCTTTATATTTGTAATTGTATACAATGTGTCTTATTACTAAATAAATACAACAATTTCTCTAGGAGGAAGTTCCATGACATGTTAATCAGCAGTGTTTTATGGAACAAATGAAACCTAGTTACAAAAGAAAATTAACAGAACATTTACAAGGAAGAATTTCTGCAACTACTGACGGAGGTGTGCAACAGTTACAAAACAAAACAATGCAAAAAAAGCATACTCAGAGAAATGAAAATGAAATCAATGCGCAACAAATTGCAAAATCTTGATCATACAGAAAGAAGACTAAGGAACCTAATACGAGTATGAGCCTTAAGGGGTTGTGATAAACCACATATTTGCTCTTATTGTGGTAAAACTGAAAAGTACGAAGCTCTTCTGCAGACACACTGGGAAGAGGACCATGGACCTATCATACCACCATAACCAACTGCTTGTTGCTATTTTGGTAACTACGCATCTAAATTATACACGCATCTCTTCGTTAACTTGTAAAACATATACACGAAAAATAAAGAAGTTCGGGATACTACAAAATTCTTATTGAAACAAATTAATTGTACAGAGCAATATGGTAATCACAATATCTGATGTAACTAGACACACAGGTCCGCAAAAGATTACTCCTAAGTTGAAAAGAGGGTAGTACCTCCCCCACTTAAATGAAGCAGCTTACATATACACGCCTTGGAGCTACGATGTCGTCTTCTTGAACGATGCAGCCTGTTTCCTCTGAAGCAATGTCTCTCCTCGTCTTTTAAAGCCTCCTTGAGGATCACCACTATTCTGTCTGTATTACTTATATTTAACGAGGATTTTCGGCGTTGGAACAGGTATACGTTTTCGGTATTTTATGGCTGTCAATATACTTTTTTTTTTTCTAGAGACGTATTGACTTTTCACATTTCTCTTAGAAAAATGTTGTTTTCTTGCGGCTTCTCCATGTTTAATATTGTCATTCCACAGATAACTAAACACAATAGCAAACTTTTTGATTTACTAACAAAATTCTGATACCTTTTCGAAAGCACCACCGAAATGGAACACTAACAAAACATGCATGAAACAAAGGCTAGGGAAAACAATCTCGAAAACTTACGAAAAAAAATGTATATGCACACACTAAACTTCTTCAAATTCTGAACAAACTATTCTTACATAAATATATCACTCTATTTACTTTAATTGACATAAAAATTTTCAAAATTGTCGTATTTAACATTCTTATAAGCACATGGGAGGTAAAGCTGCCCTTTGGCGACACAGAGTTATGTTGGTATGGAATGACGTCACGCAAAGAAGTTCTACCAAAGAATTTCCCTATTCGAAAAAGCTTTGTACAATTCCTTTTTGTTTGATGTTGATTTGACGATTTTTTTTTTTTTTTTTAATTTACGTCCTCCAACGTCAAGTCATATCGGACGATGAATGAAATTGGTGAAATGATGCTCAAATGCGTCCGGTATCCATGGAGCTTAGAGCTACGGAGCTACCCGACTTTCGTCCTTAAGGATAAGGGAAAACCCCGGTAAAAACCTTATCCAGGTAACTCACCCTAACCGAGATTCGAACTCGGGACCTCTTGAACGTGAGGCAGACACGCTACCATGTACGCTACACAGGCAGGCATGATGATGATGATGATTCCTCCGTATTGCCACTGATTCTCCATGATGCATCCCTAACCTTGTAATCCGTCGTGACATACACATTCCTACCCTGACAGACTACATCCACACCCTCTCACTCCAATTCTATCAAAACCTCTCCCATAACTTTAACTCCCTTATACACGGTCTACGTGAGTACGACATCGACAAAAATACAAAATAATAATAATAAAAAAATAAAAAAACAACAAAGGACCAAGACTTGTTTTATACACATGAAAACACTGCAGTATGAGTACACACCCATATATATATATATATATATATATATATATATATATATATATATATATATATATATATATATATATATATATACTGTGGCTTTGTGGGTACGTAGAATTAAAAGTAAAATTTGCAGAAATTCAAAATGTTCTTTATTTCTGTAGAAATATACTGTTCAATCCTTACGTAACAGAATTACGTCACATACACAATCACAATCTTCCAAGGTCGATGACCACAACAAAGAATTCACTTCCAAAACACCAGTTTCAATTACAGCTCTCGTTACATTTCTGTTTACAACTCTCCTGTTACAACATCTGTTTACGACTCACACTTGGCGAGTCGTCGCTTCCTTAAATACCTCATTGATAATTCGAGACTGTCGTGTAACAAGCGAATGATCTGTCACCAGACGAAACTCGAATTTTCTAGACAGGAAACTTTATCCGTGCTGGCAAGTCCTTTATCTCGCGCTATCTTTATTTGTTCCGGCATACTCTTTATCTCTGTGTTGCCTGTCAGTTCCTTTGTGTACCCAAGCCGCGTTATCGCGGGGTTCGCGACAATATATAAAAGAAAAAACACCAACACAAACCTCTACCGTCATTCGCAGGTGAAATAGCAGTCAGTACGGCAAGGGCCGTGAGAAGTGCTGCACGGTGGACCTGCGACAGACGGATTGAATACGTGTGTGTTTCTACGCAAGAAAAGAGCATTTTGAATTTCTGCAAATTGGATTTCTAATTCTACGAACCCACAGTCACAATTGGTGTCAGGGGTGGGATATACGACAGTGGACGCGGCATTGGATACGATTTTTCCGAAAATGGAAGAAATGAAGACGGCTAACGACAACCTCACCGCCAAGCTGAAGGAAAGAAAGATAGCGAATGACAACCTCGCTGCGAAAACAGAAGCGGCAAATAACAACCTCACCGCTAATAGCAACTTGGCCGCTACGATGACCATGAAGATGGCCGAATTGACCACGGAAATGAAGGCTGCGAAAGAAGCCCTCACCGCAAAATTTGAGGAGCAGTTGGCCGGCGTAAAGGAGTGCGTCATGGAGTCGAGCGAGCGCATCGAAGACCTGGCGAACTGCATTAACGCCTGGAGGGAAAGACCGACAGCAACACCAAGTCTCTGAACGCCATGTTAGAGGACATCGTCCGTAGGAGGTTGAAGGACTTGAAGGCCGACGCGCCGGGACGCGACACAACGTCTGCGCGCCTCAAACCACCCAAGTACGACGGCACGTCAACGTTCGAAGTCTTCCGCCGTCAGTGGCCAAACACAACAAGTGGTCACCAGAGGAAGAGGCCGCAAAGGTAATAGCCAGCCTCCAGGGACGGACCGCAGAGGTCTTGAACGCGGTCCAGACAGCGGCGGCGCCCAAGGACATCTGGGAGGCCCTGGAGAACCACTACGGAAACCACCGCCTAGCCGCAGCCTACCGCAGCCAACTGAAATCAAGGTCACAGCAGCCAGGGGAGATGCTGCAGGAGTTCGCCTTGAGCAGCTGGCCAGCAAAGCCTTAGTCGACCTCCCACCAGAGTTTGTGTCCCGGGAAGCCACCTACACCTTCGTTGACGTGGTGCGAGACACGGAGATTCGTCAGCGCCTAATGCTCGACGAGTACAAAACCATCCACGAGGCGCTAACGGCAGCATTGAGGATGGAGGCGGCCAAGATGACAGCTACCCAGACTTCCAGAACAAGGAGTATCCACTATAATGGAGACCGAAGACCAGTCGAGGGAGGCCAGCGAAGACCTAGTGGCGTGTGTTGGTGGTGTGGACAGCCGGGACATCTGGAGAAAGATTTCCCACACCAGAAAGAGCGGCCGGAAAACGTGTAAGGGCCATCGTAGCGAGGGGCGCGTCGGCACCATCATCACCATCCCCTAGAGTGACTATGTGCGCCGTCAGCCGGTGTATGGATGACAGCCTCATCGCGGACGGTTGGGTGAGAGGGAAGCCGTGCCGCGTGCTCGAAGACACCGGGGCAGCCTTGACCGTCATCAGACCTTACGTAAACAGGGGTTTGCCGACGAATAAGACGAGCCGAGCATACCAGCTTATGAGGGCATCGGGCGACACCTTTCCTGTGGAGGAGGCCCTGCTGAAGTTGACCTTGGGACGGAGTGCCGTGCGTCAGTGGGTGTTCTTCGCAAAGGTGGCTGAGGAGGTGATACTGGAATTGGATGCCCTCAGGAGCCACGAGGCGACGGTCGACGGTCGGCAGGATGGTCCTGCGGCTCAATGGAGAAGAGGTCATACCCCGGCAACCGGAAGAACGCTTTGGAATCTGCAGAGTCATCCTGAAGGAAGACGTGGTTGTCCGCGCAAGAAGCGAGAGCGAGGTGGTGGTGACGGCGCAACTGGAAGACCAGCGGACGAAGAACGTGATGCTGGACCATAAGACGCCTGCTCACGAACTCTGTGTAGTCAGGGTATTGTTGTCGTGCCGAGAGGAGGTGCAAGTGAGGCTACTAAACCCAACGGACACCGATCACGACGTCCAGGCCGGGATGGTATTGGGGACGTGGGAGCCCGTGGTTAGCGTGGCAGCAATCGACAAGACACAGTAGCCGGTGCCGACGCAACAACTGGGGCCCCGGCTGAAAGGCTTATTGGAGAGGGCAGCTGACCACCTGACCGCAGAACAGCTCGAGATGAAACGATGATAGCGCGTCTTCAGCCAAGGCGACAGCGACTACGGCCGCACGGACCGAGTGCTCCACAGCATTGACACCGGAGACGCCCGGCCTGTTCGGCAACTACCTAGACGCGTTCCGTTGGCGAAACAAGCGGCGGTACGGGATATGCTAGGGGACGTGAAATCAAGGGGAGTGACTGAAAAGTCTGAGAGCTATTGGTGTTCCCCTGTAGATCAAGTGACTGAGAAGAACGGCGAGCTGCGCTTCTACGTGAACTACAGGAAGCTGAATGCTGACACCAGGAAGGATTGCTTCCTATTACCTCGGATTGACGACACTCTGGACACGTTTGCTGGTGCACAGTGATTCTGGACCCTGGACCTGAAGTTGGTTACTGGCAGATAGCTCTAGGACCGAGAGACAAGGAAAATACCGCACTCTCGACAGGCCAAGGGCTTTGGCAGTTCACAGTTATGCCCTTTTCTCTGGAAAGCACCAGCTACCTTCCAACGGCTCATGGAGTCAGTGAGGTGAGGACTGACTTATGCCTGCCTGCTATACCTGGTCGACATCATCATCGTCGGCAAGACCATCTTGGCAATCTGAGCAAGGTGTTGCAGAGGCTGCAGGCGACCAACTTGAAGCTAAACGCAAAGAAGTGCCAGCACTTCCGCAAGGAAGTCAACTACTTGGGCCACATAGTCTCACCAACCGGAGTGGCCACAGACCCGAAGAAGACACAGGCCGTGAGGGATTGGCCTCGGCCAAAGGATAAGAGAGAGAATTGCGCAGTTTCCTAGAGATGTGCAGTTATTACCGCCGCTTCATAAAGGGCTTCTCCAATATAGCCATGCCCCTCACCCGCCTGACAGAGGAACACTGACATTATGTGTGGACGGATGACGCCGAAGACGCTTTCCAGCGGCTGAAGAAGACACTGTGTAGTGCTCCTATTTTGGGATTCCCACAACCAGGTGGCGCCTTCATTGCGGACACTGACGCCAGCGACCATTGCATTGGAGGCGTCCTATCCCAAATCCAGGACGGCCATGAGTGGGTGATAGCCTACTACAGCAAGACGCTATCCAAGGCAAAGAAGAACTACTGCGTCACCCGTCAGGAGTTACTAGAGGTAGTAAAGACCTTGGAGCACTTCCATAAGTACCTGTACGTTCAGCCATTCCACCTGAGGACTGACCATCCGCCCTAACCTGGTTACTAAGTTTTAGAGACCTAGAAGGCCAGACAGCCCGTTGGGTACAGAAGCTGCAGGAGTACGACTTCACCTCTGAACATCGTAGACGGAAGACCCACGGTAATGCAGACGGTATGTCTCGAAGACCCTCCCAGAAGAGTGCGTTCGATGCACAAGAGTGGAAGAGAAGGAGAGTGCCGCAGCTGTCAGAGTAGTCACGGCAGTGCCTGCGGATGGCTGGGATTGCGCAGGCCTGAGGAGGGAGCAGCTGGCGGACGCCGACTTGGGGCCACTCTTGAGGGAAGTGGAGGAAGAAACAAAACCAACCTGGGAGGTCATCGCACCAAGGACCGCCACATACAAGTCGTACTGGGCCCAATGGGACTCGATGAAGATCAGAGAAGGCATGCTGTTCCGGGTATGGGAATCACCTGATGGGAAGACGCAGAGGGAACAGTTGGTACTTCCCCGGATTAAGGTCCCGGAAGTCTTGGAGGAAGTGCACGCCGGTACTTCAGGACACCAGGGGGCGAACTGAACGATCGACAAACTCCGACAGCGCTACTACTGGCTGAGGATCCGAGTAGACGCTGAGAGACGGTGCAATCAATGTCACGTGTGCGCGGCGAGTCACGAGCCCCAGATTAGGAGCCGGGGTCGCATGCAGCAGTACAACTGCGGAGCGGCATTCGAACGCGTCGCTGTCGACATAGCTGGACCATTCCCAATGTCCGACCGAGGCAACAAGTTCCTGATGGTGGTCGTGGACTACTTCACCAAGTAGCCGGAGGTGTATGCCATCCCGAACCAGGAGGCAAAGACAATCACAGCCTGCCTCATGGAGCAACTTTTCTGCCGTTTTGGGGTTCCGTTAAAGCTCCACAGCGACCAGGGTACCAATTTTGAGTCCAACCTGATGAAGGAGGCACTAGAAAGACTTGGGGTTAACAAGACCCGCACAATACCCCTACATCCGCAGTCGGACGGCATGGTGGAGAGGTACATTAAGGCCTTAGAAGAACACCTGAGGAAGGTCGTGGCCAGCCATCAGTGAGACTGGGATGTCAAGGTGCCACTGTTCTTGCTGGCCTACCACTCGTCTACACACGACACCGCTGGGATGACGCCATCCAGCTTAATATTCGGCCGAGAGTTACGCCTCCCTTGTGACCTGGCTTTCGGGAGTCCCCCGTAAGCGAAACAGCCAGCAGCCGAGTATTTGGAGAACCGGGTGGACCATCTCCACGACATGCATGAGATGGCTCGTCAGAACATCCAGAAGGCGAGCGACCGCTTGAAGACCCAATACGACAGACACGCCAACAGCCAAGGGTTCCAGCAAGGTGACCTGGTCTGGTTGTACCGCCCTACCCGGACCAAGGGACGCTGCCCGAAACTTCAACAGCCGTGGCAAGGACCGCACCGGATGGTGAATAGGATTAACAATGTGGTCTACCACATCCAGAAGGTTCCCTGAGGAAAAATATTGGTGGTACATCTGGATCGTCTGGCCCGCTACGATGGTGCTGTTCAGGACGACCAGCCTTGAGTAGGGAGCAGTGTGGCAAGGCGCCTATTACGTGGCAAGAGAGAGAAGCGGGGAGAGACGGGGTGGGTAGAGAAGAAACCAGAAGTAACCAGAAGTTACTGGACCGTTCCTTCCCCTTCGCCTGCCACCTTGAAAGGACGTGAAGCTTTGGGAAGTTTCGCCAGCCTTCGTGAAATAGCTAAATTGTGTATAAAAAGTGAGCTAGGTCTGCTAGCAGTCAGTACAACAAGGGCCGTGAGAAGAGCTGCACGGTGGACCTGCGACAGACGGACTGCATACGTGTGTGTTACGTATTTCTGTTGGTGTAAAAAGTGTATTTCTATGCAAATAAATAACATTTTGAATTTCTGCAAATTGGTCTTTTAATTCTATGAACCCGCAAAGTCACAATATAAATTTAGCAGATTTAAGTGTGGCAAACACATAAATTGAAAACATTGCTATGTTAAGTTAATTGGGAGTTAATTGCTATGTGTTGATTCAAGCAGGGTGTTTGCAGTGCACCGATCTTTAACAACTGTCCAGCTTTATAGTGTAGGTGCTAACATATCTGCCTCATGTTCAAAAGGATCTGTCATGGTGAGTTACCTGTATAACGTTTTTTCAGAGATTTTTCCTTATCCTGAAAGATTAGTGTCAGGTAATTCTAATCTCTATTGGCACCAGGCTCATTTGAGCATCATTTCACCCTTTTCATTCATCATCTGATATGACCTTATGTTGGAGCATGTAAATTTTTAAAAAAAAAAATCTGTTTCAGATGAGAATATATGGGGTAGATTTTCATGTCCGACATATGTGTTATCTACTTGGCATTGTAGTTTATAGTTTTAGACTAAATGCAACAGAAGACAAGTGTTACTTTAATTCCTTATCCAGCTGAGTCCTCTGACTCATATGTGTGCAAAATGCTCATTCTAAATTTCCATTAATGCAGATACAGTGGATTATTAAATTTAGCTCATACCTGTTCATATCTACTTGCTGGCTCTGCTTTAGGATGGCTTGTTGATACTGGAAGTCAAGTTTAGCTTGGATGTTTGTGCTGCTCAGTACAGCAAAGTTCATTATGATTATACACCGCTTGGGTTTCTGGTAGATCTTAAGCTTTTCCCACAGGTGAACTAAATCCACCACAGTTTTCTTTGACCAGCGATTATCACCACCGGATAGTATATACATGGGAAGCAGAAAATGCCTTTTTTTACCATATCCATAAATCCATTATATACCTTTATAATAAATATCCCTATTGAAGTTTCTAGTGCAGTTAACATTTCCCTTTTTGCTCTGTATTTAATTCTAGATTAGGAGTAGGACACCCCATGCATTTTACTTTCACGTTGTTAACCAGCCCCCGTAGCGTGGTGATAGCATGTCTGCCTCAAATTCAAGAAGTCCCAAGTTCGAATCTCGGTCATGTTGAGTTATCTGGATAAGGTTTTTCTGGGGTTTCCCTTATTCTGAAAGATAAATGTCAGGTAACTCTAAGCTCTATTGATCCTGATTACCAGCGTCACAAATTAGAAAGAAGAGCTGATTTTTTAAAAAGATATTCAGGTATTGTAATGATTGAATGGTTGCCTAAGAATCAAAGTGTTAACCAACAATTTCGTACTAGGTTTTAAGGACAAGTGAGGAAGAAGCAGACATATTTCTAGTAAAACAACAGTTGGATTCACTACACCTGCTCAAAACAGCATTGCTGCAAAAACATTTTTGATTGATAAATTCATCCCAGTTCTTGAAATCCCCTCATACTCACTAGATCTGGCCTTCTTTCTGTTCCCCAAATTGACAAGTGTCTTAGAGGCAATTCATTTTTAGTTCATGGAAAAGGTAAAAGCTAAAACATTGATAGTTAATGGACCTATAGAAAGTACTATAAACAATTGGAAAATCTATATGCAGTGTACATCAAGAGTACTCTGAAGGCATAAAGTAAGATATACTTAGGACATCAGTCCTGTTTATTAAACTAAATTTAAATTAAGTTAATATAGAGACGTCCTCTAGAGTTAACACTAATAATGGGCAGCAGATTTATGAGGGACATTTTTTTGAACCTCCAGTTGCTCTGATGTGTGACTAGGCAAGCATAAGGTGGCAGATTAGTGTGCAACTATCCCACCATAACAAGTTTATGCATATTTAAATTTGAATTTATGAGTCACTATGTTTACACTCAGTCTTCACTTACTTGTTGTTGTTTTAATATTTATGTTGTTTTAATAGTTATGAAGTTTATGCATGTTCAGAAAGTGTTGCGTCTCTGCTGTTAAGGATAAAATGCTTATGAATATCTCACCATAGCAAATAATGGATTACACAATTTGAGAAATGAAATAAAGTTACTTAAAGAGGAAAACCAGGTTCTAAATGCAAAATTAAATGAAAAAGCACGAGATGAACAATGGGCTAACAAACGTGAAAATGAAAGCAGTTTCTGGAACACAGTGAAAAGGAAGCATCATCAAACGAGTGGCAATAATATAGACTCACAACAGAAGAATCAGCCTACTGCAATTACTTTTCAGAATAAGTTTTCATCATTGGAGGAGTGTACAGCAAGGCGACATAACATTGGCTCGTCATGTAGTGCAAATGGCTCAACAAATGAGAGTAAGTTTTCGTCATTGTAAGAAAATACAGCAGAGCAACTTAACCTCGGATCAGAGGGTACTGCAAATGGTTCAACAAATGGAAGTGATAATGAAATATCAAATAATTAATTTTCACCGCAAATGGGAAAACAAATGTATGAGAAACAGATGGCCATGGTAATAGGCAATTCTATGGTTCGTCACATAAGCAAACACTTAATGGAAAGTCTACTGCTACCTGGGAATGAAAATTGAACATCTGGAAAATATACTTATAAACAATAAGGACAATCCAGATGTCTTAATACTCCATTGTGAAACCAATAACCTTAGTGTATTGCACAGTCCAGATGAAATAAGGGAGCATATGCTTTGTACAGTATCTACAGCTCACAAATTGTATCCTCATGCAAAGATATGTGTAAGTGGCATACTTGGGCACAGGGATGAAGACCTCTGCTTAATAGATGCAGTAAACTCTATTTTAGACTGGATATGCCAGCAAAATAAGTGCAAATTTCTTGACCAAAACTGTTGGATTGGTGATAAAGACTTGGGTAGCGATGATGTTCATCTGAATAGGATGGGGACAGGTAAATTTGGGAGATTACTAAATAGAGTCATTGTGAATCTGATTTCAAAAAAACTAGTTTTAACAGAGATAAGTACAGATAGTATAAAGCCAGTAATTAGTAGTTTGAGTCCAACATTTAAAGTGTTACATTTAAATGTTCAATACATCAGCAGCAATAAAAGAGATGCCCTTGAACATTTTGTGAATGAGGTATGTCCACGAACAGCCGTTTTTACTGAGCATGGGTTAAGAGAAGATCAAGTGAGTATATATATATTACGAATTATATTACTGTATGCTGCTATTGTAGACTTGTTCATAAGAGTGGTGGTGTAAAGATACTAGCTAGGAAAGATGTAGAACTAAAGGTTTTAAAATTAAGTGAGTACTGTGAAGAAAAAGTTGTTGAAGTCAGTGGTATTAAAGTGAAGGAAATATACTGATATTTGGTCTGTATTAACAGAGAACGTAAATATAATTCTTGCCGGGGATCTAACGTAAATTTAGCAGATAATGGCAGGAGTAGTAAGTTAAAAAACATTTTTTATAGTTATAAGATTGTAGATACTATTTATCAACTTACACGAGTTACAGTAAACACTGCTACCACTATTAATTATATAGCTTCAAATATGAAGGAGGAAGTAATAGCTACGGGCATGATAGATTCATGGATCTCTGACCATTCAGCTCAATATTTGGAGCTGAGTAGCACTTATGGGAAGTCAAAACAAATTATTACTAAAACTTTTAGGCAAATAAAAGAAAGAAGTTTAAAAAATTTAGTAAGTCTGTTAAAACAGGAAAGTTGGGAGGATGTCTACAATTTTGTCAACATAAATGATAAATGGGATGTATTTTATAAAGTATTTAAACTCCATCATGATATGGCATGTCCTGTATTAACCAAGAAAGTGAGGAATGGATATACTAAAGTTAATATTCCTAGCTATATTATTAAGCTAAGGGAAAAAGCTAAGGATTGCTATGTGGTATACAAATCTACCTCTTCAGAAATTTTCAAAAAATGGTACAGTAGATATAGGAGGGGGTATTTAAATCAGTTAAAAATTAATTAACAGAAATATTATAGGCACACTATTCAAACATCCAAAAATGCTTCTAAAACGTTGTGGAGAATTGTAAATCAAAATAAGAGTTCAACAACTGAAGTAGAAAATTTCCAGTTAGAAATAAATGGGGTTATTGAGAAGGATCCACATAAAATTTGTGACTATATAAACAATTTTTATTTACATTTAATACAACAGAATTCAGGAAAAAACAAAAACATTACTGGGGAATCAAATCAACTATGTATGTTAAACCTAAAAATGTAAGTGAAATCAATAAAATAATTGGGATTTTGCCTAGTAAAAGTACATCAGGTTGGGATGAAATTAGTCCAAAGCTACTAAAATACTGCAAGAATGAAATAGTGAAACCATTGGAACATCTTATCAATTTTTCAATTGAAAAGGGAGTATTTCCAGATTGCTTAAAGACGAGTATTGTAAGGCTCATCTATAAGAAAGAAGAGATATTAAATATAAATAATTATAAGCCAATTACTGTAACATCAGAGATTGGGAAAATATATGAGCGAGTTCTCTTAATTAGGATGCTAGAATTTTTAAATAAGGAAAATATATTTTGCCAGTTTCAGCATGGATTTAGAAAGGAGTTTTCAACTACAACTGCCGTTATTGACTATATCCATCAGGTCATTAGTTTATTAGAACAAAATCAAAAGGTGAGCACACTATTCTTTGGCTTCTCAAAGTCTTTTGATAGTGTCAAGCATGATCTCCTGCTGGATAAATTAGAAGCTTATGGAATAAGAGGAATAGTCTATTAAATTTGTAAATCATACTTGATAGGCAGAAAGCAGATAACTGAAATCCATGTTAAAAATAATAAGTGCTTGTCAAAGGCAAAGTCAAACCACAGAATAGTAAGATATGGGGTACCTCAAGGGTCAGTTTTGGGTCCCTTAATGTTTCTTTTATATGTTAATGACATAAATCATCCCACAAATTTCATTATAACATTGTATGCGGATGATACTACAGTAAATGTTTTGGGTACCAATGAAATATTAGACTGCTTTAAAAGGAACAATCTCATGTGCAATATGGATAAAACAAAATTTATGAAGTATGACCTTTCAAAAAGAGAGCAATTGGAACAGACACTTGTTATTCAGAATAAACATTGTGATAAAATAGACAAACATAAGTTCTTAGGAATATGGATAGACAGTGGGCTGACATGGGCACAACACATAGTATACTTATGTAACAAAATTAGCAAATCCATTTAACTTTTAAGATTTTTTAAACACATATTAGGTAGTGAAGAACTAAACATGATTTATTATGGTGTAATTTGTCCTGACCTACATTACGGGATTGAGGTGTGGGGAGGTGCAGCAAAGGTGCATATGAATACATTGATGGTTGTACAAAAGGAATCCATCAAAATTATTAGCAAGTTAAAATATGGGGAATCTTATAGGAATGCTTTTAAGGAACACAAAATGTTAACGATATATTCCTTACTATTCCTTTCTTGGAAGGGTTGAAAACAGTGTTGTTACAATAAATAAAATTTAAAGGGAGTCGATTAATGACACTAAGTAAGTGTTGCTTAGTGTCATTAATCGACTCCCTTTAAATTTAATTGATATATTCCTTATTTATTCCTTATGTATATAGGACTGCACTATATATACCGAATAAGCATCCTGCCAAAAATAATGATATACATGGGTATAATACAAGAGGTAGCATTAATTACCATAGATATAAGTGTCATAAGCAAATTGTATTGAAGGACATAAATGTTATAGGAACAATTTTGTATAATAAATTACCTCTAGAAACCAAAACTGTAAGAAAATCTAACTTTGATTAAAAAATGTCTGTATTCTATGGATGAACTGTAAATATGTTGTACTGTTTGTAAATGTAAACACTGAAATTTGACAATGTCTGAATCTTGTATAGAGGTCTATGGACAATAAAGTATTTATTATTATCTGCCAAGGCCAAGTTCAATATGTTAGTTGTAGCTGGGCTACAGGCACTTAACCATGGCTGCCATCATTGATTTTCCTGCCAAGTGTGAGTTGCAAAGCGTCATTAATTTTCTACTGGTAGAAGTGAATAATGCAGCAGAAATTCATTGCAAGATGAGCTGTTATTTATGGTACACACCATAAGAGTGAGGGTGTCCTGCATGAATGTGTAAGAAATCTAAATAAGGCAAATTTTTTCAGATATTTCAAGGTCAGCTCTGTTAATGATTGTTACAGAACATCTAAGCTATCAAAAACTTTGTGCACACTGGATTCCCATAAAACCAAGTGTGTCATCACTAATTGTAGCTCCAGTTTTCATTTTGCTAGAATAAGCATATATGTTCCATTTAAAAAAAGAAATGCAACTTGGTGTTGGATGTGTTTTGAATAGTTATGAATAAAAGCGTTGTTAACAGTGAAGCTAATTTCATGTATAAGGACTAAAATTGAGTCATACCTTTTGAAACTTGTAACTTCACTATTGTCCTTTTACAAAATCAGGAATGTTTTCGAAACAGTTGCAGTTTCGAAAACGTTCCTGATTTTGTAAAAGGACATGAGTGAAGTTACAAGTTTTAAAAGGTATGACTCAATTTTAGTCTTTATACGTTGGATGTGTTATTTGTTAACCTTTATGGATTGTGCATACCTTCTCATTGTGTAAGCCCCTGACATATGCATATTACTGGCCAGTTGGAATTGTCATATTTTGTTTCATTTAGGAGATACTTGAGGTTGCAGAATTAGGTGGGACACCATGTATAGGCTAAGACACATGCAAAGCATGGTACATGGCATCAGCCTTATCATTTGTCTTATGTTATGCCGATGATAGGGAAGAGTTTTTGAGCATCATTTGAAGGGATGAAACTTGAATTCTTTATGACAATCCAGAATCCATAGAACAATCTAAAGAATGAATGTATACGCATTCATTGCAAAAATCCAAGAGGCTCAAAGAAACTTTCAGCAACAGGAAGACTATGGCTACTGTTCTCTGGGATCAGAAAGGTCTGTTGCTTGTGGAGTTTATGGAGCCATGGACAACGATCACTGCAAATGTGCACAGACATATCGCCTGCAGAGAGCTATTCAAAACAAAAAAGGTATGTTGTCATCTGAAACTATTTTGATTTATGACAACACAAAACTCTCCAAATTTCCAACAAGCTCCTCTTGAACTATGTAACAAACTATTTAACATATTTAAGAGCAAACTGTATGATTTAACAGAAAATTCTTTTCATGATTTCCATGAATTGATTAATTAGTAAAATAGTCCAAAATTAACTGTGTAGCTAAATGGATTAAAACATATATTTTTTATACAAAATGCATACAATTACTTTAATAGTTTGATCAAATCAATCATTGTATTGAAATGAATACTATATTGTATTCTTAAGGAGTAAGGACTATGATAGAATGAAGCACAAAATTAACATAACTCTTAGTCAAACTAGTACTCAATGCTCCATATTGCTATTTACTTAGAATGCACTTCATTAGGACCTTCCTAACATCCTCAGCTAATGTCGACTTGAATTTTGATTTGGTGAACTCCTTGGAGGCAATAGGGGTGTCTCTGTTGATACCTTGGTGAACTTGAAGTTTGGGTTATCTTCAAAGATGGTGTCTAAATTGAAGAGTTTTCCTTCATATTTTTTTATATCTTTTCCCAAGCGATTAATGCAGTTGGACCTTCAACACTTTTTAATAAATGGATTTCTTGTTTTATATCATGATTCTCATTCCAAAAATGGTACGCTACTGCCGATTTATCTATTTCTTTGTACTTGATGTTCCTAAAATGCTCTTTAAGCCTAGGTTCAAATTCCTTTTCGTTTTGCCAATGTAAAGGTTGTTGAAGCTTTTGCAATTTATTCGGTACACACCCAAGTTTTTGTCTATATTACATGATTCAAAAGGTGTATATTGAATTTGTTCTGTGGAGCCAAAGTAATGTTGTGTTCTCTGAAGACATTTTGGAAAAGGTATGTAGCTCTTGGATGGTATGAAAATTTTCTGTATGAGATTTTATCACTAATTGGGGAAAAAGTAATTATTTGTCTGCAACTCTGTCGTCTTTTGAACTGATCATTTTTTTTTTTGACCAATTCAGCTCTGAATCCATTGTGTTCTGCAATGTGAAACTCTTGTACTCTTTGATATATTCCATCTTGTTTAAGGGGACATTGACCAGCCTTAAGTTAAACTGTTGATAACAGCAAGAAATACGTTCTAAGACTTGAAACTAATCAGAACACATAAAACTAGAATTTGGCATATATAGGAAAGAAACACACAGAAAATTTCATAAAATCAGATGGATATAACCTAAGACAACACAAGCATTCTGTTATTAACAGTATATTGTAGATAATAGAAAAGAGGATTAAACCAAAATTAGGTTTATTATGTAAAATTATACTGACATATCTGTTATGTGCATCATGTAAACAGACTAGAAATAAATTAAACTAAACCACATACTGCTGTGGGAACAGGCAGCTGATTTCTCAGTTTCATTGGGAAGTGTTTGATCATCCAGCATATAGTCTGGATCTAGTGCCAAATGACTTTCATCTTTATCAGCAGCTGAAGAGAGGTTAGGGAGGACAGCCAGAGAACTTCAAGATACTATGAGGACCTCTCTCCATTAAGAGGATATTGGAAAGCTCTTATATATGGTTTATCAAAATTAATTGAAAAACTTATTTGTAGTCGCTTTTTAATACTTAATCACTTATATTTTTATATAATTTAGGGACTAGTTTCAGAAGTAGTTGCGTCCATTTTCAACGTCAAAAGTCTGACTCTGTTGTTGTCTGCTCTCTTCTCTCTGGTGGCAGAACTATGAACTTCTTTATCAAATTATCTACTGGTGAGATTTCAAAGTTCATTACTCTGTCCTTATTTTTCCATATTAATATGTTCTCTCATGTTGCCAGTTTGTTTTGGTTTATCACCCCTTTTAATAATTTTGTATTTGGTTCAATGTCATGGTTTTTGTTCCAAAAATAAAATGTTACTGCTCACTTATCTTCTTGTTTCTTGATAAGTCAGCAGTAACATTTTATTTTTGGAACAAAAACCCAAACATTTGAACCAAATCCAAAATTACTAAACGGAGTGATAAAAACAAACTGACAACGTTGGAGAACATATTAATATGGAAAAATGACAGAGTAATGAACTTTAAAGTCTCATCAGTAGATCATTTTATAAAGAGGTTCATAGTTCCGCCACCAGAGAGAAGAGAGCAGACGATAACAGATGATAGCCTGACCTTTGAGGTTGAAACTAGATGCAACAACTTCCGAAAATAGTCCCTCCATAATATAAAAATGTAAGCAACAAAGTGTTAAAATCTGAATACAAATAGTTTTTTCAATTGGAAAGTTCGTCTATTGGTATGAAAATATCCTAATCCTCATGGTGACTATGTGGAAAAAGTAACTAACTGTGCTTGATTTCTAATAATAAAACCATTTGGGATTCACATTTGTCTTTCTGTTATGCTCCAGCAGAGGTTTAAAAAAGAAATAGCCCTCTTAGCTATTGAGAATGGAATAGAGAGAAATAAAAAAGTTCACAGAACTTTGTTATTGCTGTAAAATGGAAGGACTTTATATCTAAAAGGAAGAAAGGACAGGGCAGGGCATTTTTGATAATCTGAAAAAATTAAACAAACACTTGTAAATAGTTTTTACTGGAATTTTTTAAATTGTTTTTATTTACACATTTTGTTTTAACCTACTATGAGGATGAACATAGACAAGTGACGGAGATATTGTTACATGGGCAGCAGGGGTGTGCGTACACGACACTGCCATCTAAAGTCCCTGGTCTAACAGTGCTACCAAACTATATCATCATTATAATTATAAGTATTAAGACTATTATCTGTACAAAACTCTACAATTATAGTTTGGTAGAAACTTGCTTTCTTGTTTCTGCTCAACTTAACTACAAGAAGAAAGCGACTTGTGGTAGTTCCTTCTTTTTTTACAATTTACACCATATTATATAAACGTCCTGCCAAGAGATAGTGCAATGGATGGATTGTGGTTCTGCACCATTAGCATGGAATGTTAGGCTTTCTCCAACTTGTGACTTTATTGTCAAGAGTTCCAGGTGCAGGGTAGCCAACAAAATTTCCTGTGCCAAGGAGCAGTAGTGCCTAATGGTCACTTTTAGGCCGTTATGACAAGAATTCATGTTACACTGAACTTACATATGCTTTTCATTTAATTAATAATGTATGAACACAGCGTTAGGATTAATTTAACATGATGAATATTTACATGGATTATCTGGTGGCAATGTTTTGGTATACCTAGTCTCTTGAGTTTTAATTAGTAAGATATTAGGTTAAACTTCTTCTTCTTTTTTTTGTTTTTAAGAATATATTTAAGTACCTAAGGAGAGACATGTTAAAATGGAAATTCCTGGTTTATAATGGACTTGTAACTCTTTGTAGAAATGTGTTAGATTCCACATTAAAATTTTAAATTTGTGTAAGCCAATATTTTTGGGAGAAAAAATACTTAAATGTGAAGATTTTTTTACACGTTCAAAACAGAACCTATATTTGAACATATAACAGCATAAAAAAAAATGTAGCTTAAACTTTGAATACTTTGTTACATAATGCAAAGCAGAAGTATTCTTCCTATGTTTCCTTTAATTGTGAATTATCCCCTTGCCCCCTTTAAATTTGAAGTTTAGATATTTGCAAGCAATGAACTATGAAAGTCCATTAAAACCAGGCTATATTTTAATTGTTGACTTATTAGTCAATTGTAAAATGTTCAAGTTCATTGGTTGGTTGACTGGTTGAAAACTGCTTTTTATGGACTGAAAAACATAGCAAAACTTATAGTCTGATGTCCAGCTCTATATGGCCATTTAAATTGCCTTATTATATACAATTAAAAGTCCAAAGAATATAATTAAAGAACTGATTTTCAAACAGTAATATTCAGAAATTATTTTAAGCATTTACTTTTCTGTTATTTTCTCTCTTTTTTTCAGTCTTAATTTTACCAATGCTTCCCCTTAAAAAGCAGAGCCTTGAGACACAATAAACAGATTTTGATTAAATGAAATCACATATATGCCCTGACTGCCACCCTAAGAAGACAACTCTGGTGATAACAATTGTAAATTGCAATTGTAAAATTGTGGCAAATGATGCAATATATTGACGTTACCACAATAGCTTGGGTTTTAACATCTAAGAACAAAATTATGCATTTAACTCAACTGACAGAATCTGTAAAAAAAATACCAATGTGACCTAAGTCAGAATATTTGTACAAAAAAAAAAAAAAAAAAAAAAAAATGTTAATAAGATGACTCAGATGATGACATTTGTCAAGAATGTTAAATACATGACTCACATTATGGTACATTGGACAGTTACCAAGACGACTCAGGTTTCAGTATACAAAGTCGATTGGAAGATATCATTTGTGGACGGTTATCAACGTGACTCAGTGCAGATGGCTTGGATTAAAGAATATGTGGACAATCATCTCAAATTGAAGAGACACTGAAGTTAATACAAACTCCACTTCATTGAACAAGGTTAGCTTTAACCAAGTGTTAAACTCTGTGCTAACTTAACAGCGGTATATCTTTGTATTAAGGCATTTAACAAATGTTAAATGTTGAAAAATGGGTGCTGCAAACCAAGCTATTGATACAAGTGTGCTGTATTTGGCATTTATGAATGCCATTCCTAATGGGAGAATGGGCATGATCATAATAAATCTGAAAACGTGTTATAGGAGGAACTTTTAAATAACACAAACTATCCAAAACTGTCGTAAGAATAGTTTTATAACAAATAGGTTAGAATACTACCAAGAGAAGCATGCCTTATTCCAAGCTTCATTCTCTTATTATACAAGTGTTAATTACTTTGAGATTTTATGCTACTGGCTCTTTTCATTTAATGACAGGTGATAATGTTGAAATTTCCAAAGCTACCATTGGATAAGTTTATTGGAAAGAATTCCAAAACAATTGTTTCAAGAAATAAACAACAGTTTTGCTGAGGTCTGCTTGATCCATAATCAGCAATAACACATTTTTACCCACTTTGGTTTCTATGTAATATTGGTCATTCTGATTTAAACTATTCTATATGTTCTTTGCAACTGGCCTTTTTGTTCTGCATTTTATATTGGCTTACAATTGCCACAGTTGTTAATTGGGTCTAGAAGAAAGCGTGCAATCCAATTAAATTACTTGTAGATTTTCTTCCAGGCTGCATTATTACTTTTTACAGTTCAGCCACTCTTTCTCTGGCTCTGACATTTCTCGAGAGGGGGAAGCAGGCTGTTGCCAGTTCTTTAGCGGGAATTTCAAGCAGAGGAACAATGCGTATTTTAAATATTTCACGCATTTGCATATTTCACGAACCAGTAGCCACATTATTATAATAGCAATAATAATAGGACTTACGAACACTAAAAATCGGAATTCACACGTGCAAAATATAGCATAGAAAGTTCACCAGCGCAAGCAGCTAAAGCCACATGGCTCAAACAAATTTAAGCTGGCAACATGGTGTTGGGTTCGGAAGCCACGCCTAGCAGCGACAATGCTGATTGGCGCTAGCAGACAGTTTTAACTTCCTGACCACAACACTGGATGTAGAGACTCCCAGTACTACCAACAGATGCAGTTAGAGTGTGTGAAAGGTGTGAACGAAATATTCAAATAGAGTGGTGTTGTAATAAATATCTTGCATGATAATGAAATTGCAAATTGGTTTTCAGTGTTCTAAAGATAATTTTGAGGATATGTTTTTAATTGCTCATTACTGTTTGTTGGTACTATTAACCTTCCTCCACCACCTCTTGCAGTCACAAAATGTCAGAGCCGGAGATACAACAGCCAGACTGTAATATTAGTTTGCTTTTTTTTTTTTTTACTCTCCATACTCAGTAATGAATTTTATAATTTATGATTTTCAAGTGCAGAACCATTAGTTTCTCTGCTTCTAGACTTTTCAGTTAACAGCACAATTCTAACCTCAAACAGTCAGAAAAATCATATTGCAAGGATAACTGCATAGATAAAAGTGCATCAGAGAACACGCAGAGCCATACAAATTGATCACCACTTTCTCCAAAGTGTTGCTCACAGTTGTCTTTAATATGCAACACAAGAGTTTTTACATTATGTTAAACTTATACCTAAATGTTAGCAAACATGACGTTAAGAGTACTTTTAACATCAGTTGGTTAAACGACCCTAAATCATTTTTATCAGTGGAAGTTAACATGACTCAGTGACAGCTTCTGTGGATGAATTTATTAAAAATATCTTGGGAAATGCACCTCATCAGTAGACAAGTCACCAAAATTGTAAAAATTCTGGAAACCTCACATAACAACTAAACAGAATGGCAAAATGAATATATAAACATAATAAGGCACCTAATAAATATGCACCCTGTGAAACCATGAACAGTATTTAACATTAATCATGATTTGAACCAAATTTAAATACCTTCATTTTGGGCCAGCAGTGGAACAATTTGAGTATATAAAGTCAGCATTCAACCAAATGTGTCACCTCAATTCTCATCCTATAGTAGTGCAATCAAGAATTACACTTCCTCATTTACTGCAAGATTGATGCACCATTTAAAGTTTCCAGAATAAAAGAACATTTGTATCTTTTGGCATCTAACCTCAAATTTCTACTTTCCCTCTTAATGTTTAAGACAATATATGTATGAATGAAATTGTAATTGTGATATTAACCTTATAAGTTTTACATAATAACACTATAAATATATATAAGTTGGAAAATGTTAAATGATATAAATATATACTAATGGCAGTAATCAACATTTAGTGCAGCTGAATTTCACTCGTACCAACTGAAAATATAAGCACTACTGAAGCTAGGCACATATATTTAAATTACATAAGTTACAGCACCAAATAAAAGTTTCAGTCAACTTGCATGAATAGGATCAGCCCTGAACTTCAAGCAGCTTTAATGGGCTATTTGTTAAATCATTCAATCAATTTCTAATGATATTACATCAAAACCTTATTTGTATAGCCATTAGAGCTGGATAATTTCAGTCACCTTGATCACAGCTACAGAGTTGAGGTTCAAACATCAAACGAGACATGATACTTCAGCCCATTTAGGAAAAGCCTGGGCATTACTTAACGCCCACATGCCATTTTGCATTACATTTAGATTTTCAAACACAGCTGCGACTGTAATGTTCTCAAAATACACCTATGAGTGTTTTGCATTTCTGAAATAATTTAAAGTTTTATCAAAGAGTGCTACTTGTGCTCTTTGCAATGACAAATTTAGGACACCAACAATTCAGTTAATTATTGAGTCCGTTTTAACACTCTATCACTTATTTAATAAGGAAAACATGTTTCAGGAGCTACTTGCTCCTGTCCTTGGTTCCTGGTTGTCAGCTTGCATCATTCATCATGGTGGTTGGCCTTGTGAATTCTGTTCAGAACTTCCAGTTAAAGAAAATATTTACATTTGAAAAAACAGAAACTGTGTTTTCAATTTTGAAATCCCAACAAGTAGCATAATTACACAAAGGTTCATCTAACCACCACCAGGGACAAGGTCAACCATTGCGATGAATGATGCAAGTAGACGACCAGGACCCAAGGATAGGAGGCAGTTAGTTCCTGATGCATGTTTTCCCTATTAAATAAGGGGTGGAGTGTCAAAATGGACTCAATAGTTAACTCAATTATTAGTGCAAATCACTGTCACAAAGATCAACAACACAATTTTAATTGTAAAATGTTAAATTAGTACACCAAACCTAAACCTTCCAATAGCTTAATGTAGGGTCTTGCAAATCTTAGCAACAACCTATAAGGAGCAGTATTGGTCCAATAGATTGAAAAGACTACAGAAATATAAAGGTAGGAAAATAAACATTACTGTCACTCAAAGTATAAACTTGAAAGAAGCGTAGAGACAGTGAAGCATAACTTAGCACAAAAGTGAATTGAGAAAATATTGACACACTGCTTCACTCACACTGTTCATGTCCTGTGAAAAAACAGTGTGAGTGAAGCAGTGTGTCAATATCTTCTCAATTTATTACTGTCACTATTCATTAAATTATAGATGAGTCGTATTTATTGCACAACGGTTTCACTTACGTACCTATATTGAGGACATGTTTCGCGAACCATCGTTCGCATCGTCGGCTCATATGCGACTCAAACAGTCGCATACAAAAGTCGCATAAGAGCCGACGATGCGAATGATGGTTCGCGAAACATGTCCTCAATATAGGTACGTAAGTGAAGCCAATGTGTAATAAATACGACTCATCTATAATTTAATAATTATTTCGCTTCACCATGGTGTTCCAATACATTTAAATTTCAATATTACTATCACTATTATGTTGCCACTATTATGGCAATTAATCGGAAGATTAAGCTGGCATCTTACAGTAGCCCAACTTGTTGCATATGCTGTATATTTTATTGGATATTCAATTTTAAAAGCAAAAGAAGATTAATTTTGTATCAAACTTCCTTTAGTGTAACTGAGACAGACATTTTGAACATGCATCCACAACTGCATAAAGTTAACCTAGAAGCAAGAAACATTTGATATCTGGGCATTTATGAATAGTTTTCCAATACTCTGACAGCTATCACTGTGATTTTTATCTGTGATAATGCAATGAGTCTTTTGTTCGTCCAATAAATCAAGTACATTTTGTCAATTACAGCAACATAATTAGGCTATTATAGAATAGTGATTTTCTACATTTTTCTTTTTTGCTTTTATATTTATATTGATACAGTATTGAGTACAATGGCTATGATGCTGGTAATAGTAAAGCAATACTGCTTACATATTTTGGTTAAGTAATCGTATGCCAATAATTTCATAACATTTCTAAGTATTTGAAAATCTTGCACCTTATACTCAACTGGTGGCTAATCACAACTTTAGCTGTGAATGAAAGACTGTAATTGTCCAAAGCAGATATATATTTATCAAGAATGTTCATATACTTATTTGCATAATATTAAAAACATAATAATGAGTATAAATTTCCACCCTGCAATGAATAGTGTTGCAGTCTAGGGGACTTGCATTCTTGCATCTCTTTCATGAATACTCTGTATCAACATTTATACTCTGGATTTTGCTGTTGAAGTATCCCTTAGGGATTATACCATGTTCCCAGAGCGTTCTCTAAAATGACTCATTACTAAACACAAAACACATACACAAAATAAACCACGCAATTCAATACAACACATTGAACAGAACACAATTATAGGGAATCTAATGCACATAACAAATTGGAAACTTAAATAAAAAAGAGTTGGTTGGCAAATGTAAGTGCATCAGTGACCTAGGATAAATTTATTTTGTACAACAGTGGATTTAAGCATAATGTTTAAGAACATATTTATTACTCGACAGAGCATTGAGGCATACTGACCTTCAGGTAACCAGTACTGTGATTGTTCCTTATCAGGTCTTATCTGGTCGATTAGAAGAGTGAAATATAGGAAGTTTACGTACAGTAAGTTATGAAACACAAACTATTGGAAGTAGCATGTGTCTATATGATATGATTTCTCGCGCCTGCTGATGTATGACACATTGCTGTCCATAAGACATGATTATATCTGAACAGAGTATACATACAATGGACTCGCTGTGTATGTGCGATAAGCTCCAGTAAACATCTCTGTGTTGTGAAATTTTTCCGATACGCCTTCTCACTTTGCCATGTAGTAACATACCTTTTGTTACGTGACATAGTCAATGTTAAATTATCATTACATATTAAAGTGAACATGAAATACCTATGCTACATAGACATTTGATCATTTGCTAGCTTTGGTTGCAAACAATGTCAATTTCTGTTGCTATTATAAACAATGTCTATTACATTGAACTCTCTTCCTTCCTTTTGTTAGAATTATTTTGCTATAGAGAATCCTCTATGCTTGAAAGTAGCATCTTAAGAGATTCTTCTGTTTTTCCTCCATTTCCTGACTACCTACTAATCAAATGCCCCCTGCAATAATGGCCTATAGTAAATGTAATACAATTGAGAATGACAATGCATTGTGGCATTAGATAAGTAAATGCAGTTGCCAGTGAATCACAGAACGATTTGTACCCAATCTAATGTGACTTTGAATATAAAACACAGTATGATTTTGAATATGGAACTTTGACAAAAAAAGGTGTGCATTAGAATCACAAACATGTGGTATAATAACACTTTTTAGCTTATGGCACCATCTTTCTTTTAGCAGATACACATTTGTTAAATGGATACCAATATGTGATCAATGTATCAGTATTAAATAAACACTTTCTTCTGTTTGACTGCAGCAAATATAATTGGCTATGAACTTAGAATCAGGCAATTATCATGAAACTAACACATTATTTTGGAAATGTTTTGGCAATTAATGAAGTAGATAGATGTGTAAGGGCACTCAACTGCAAGGGTTATCAGCACCCACAATTAATGAAGTAATTTTAAAATTTAAGTTTTTTCTAACATTGTACAGACTGAGCAGTATCAATTGGTATGCTAATTTCAAGTCCAAACTTCAAAGATTAATGGGTAAATTTATTTACAATTTCAAATTGTACATAAGTTCTGCAGTGAGCATAAAAAAGAAAATCTTATGTGTTACATTCACACGTCTTTCTCTATCCCTAACCACTGTCAGTTATTTTTATATAGTTTCGATAAACTATTCTTACACAAGTTTATATTTCTATCTGCTTCTCGTTAATTAAGATAAAATGTTTGTCGGTTCAAGAGAGACAAGGGAAATTGTATTGACAGTTGGGTTTTAAAGTGGTTCACTAGATCTTTAAAATCCAATACTTTGTACATGACATCAAAAAGAACACGTAAAACAGGACTATCAATTCAAAACAATATTAATTAATGGATATCTCAGAAATTTCAACAATGCCAAAAAAAGTTATTTGAAATAAATTGTATGTTTCAAAGAAATCTACATCTCTTCTGTTGTAAATTTTTATCTATCTCTTAATTGATCAACTATACAAAATTTCTCCTGCATAAAGAGGACTTCAGAGGCTATACCCAGAAAATTCAATATATACTTTTTATTTGCAAATATCCTAAACATATTATATTTGAATCAAAACCATTAAGAGCCATTTTGAAGATATTAAAAATATTAAAATAAATGTAGTTTGGGGTAGGTGGATTTTCTTCAAAATGTTTGTATCATGCCTTTGCAAGGTAAGGGACTATATATCAGGTTTTGTAGTTATTCAACATTTCATTTTTCAGTTATGCTGCTCACACATGGCAAATAGATCCTTTTCTAAAAATACTTTTTTTTTATTATTATTATTCAAGAGGTCTCAAAATGTGTATTTCTAGTGAAATTTTGATATCAACTTTTTGTATGGAATGCAGTAGCTTTTCTACCAACTAGACATAAGGCCAAGAAAATAAAACAATGCAATAAATAAAAACTGCCTAGTCCTGGGTTAATAAATGTACCTCACATTTCAAAAGGTCCCAGATTTAAATCTTAGATAAGGTAAGAGGATTTTCATTTATCCTCAGAAGACTCTGAGGAGAGACTCAGGCACCTCTGTACATAATTTCACCTATTTCATTCACTCATTGTCTCTATAACCTACGTGTTAAGGAACACTTCGAAAAATGTGCCACAGCTTTCTATTAAGCCTTTAAAACATAGCATTAATGATATTGAGAATCTACTGCTGTAGAATATTATCAAGTGATATATTTTTGCTTTATCAAAAATCAATATCGAGATTTCAACAGCAATACAGGTTTTGAGGCGCACTGCATTATAAAATGTAATTTTTCAAAAAGATCTGAGTGAAAGTGAGTGAGTGAGTGTGTGTGTGTGTGTGTGTGTGTGTGTGTGTGTGTGTGTGTGTGAGAGAGAGAGAGAGAGAGAGTGTCTATCTGAATACGGCATACATCATAAACGAAATGTTGGATAAGTAACGTACTTGAACTGTCCAAAGAAATAACACAAAGATTTTCAAGGAAATTCCCTCCACCTTTTCATGCTAAACTTGTTGCAATTATTTTATTTTCTCAAAAACTATTCTAACAATTTTGATTAACATCCCATAAGTTCAAGTAAATATACATAATATACATAATTAAAATTATATTATAAGTCGACTGATATACTGTACTTCATATATTACACTTTAGGAACCTCAAGTAAAAAGAAACAGATAAATCTACAGTAGCAGCCATTTCTGGGATCAAACCCACAACATGGGATGTAAAACCCAACTACTAAAATTAGTTCATTTGAATCAAAATGAAACATCTGGGAAAACATTTATATAAAGAAATTCAAAGCACATTTAACGAATTTTGATACTCCATCATAAGAAAATATTTTAGTTAGCCGCATTAGATTGTCGCCAGATGTCTCATCTCCAGAGAACCATGATAAGCTGGAATACCAAAGTTCCAGCCAGTCAACAATTTCTTGATAATGCCTTCAAATGGAGGCAAAACATGTTGAAAGAAATTTTGTGGTATGTGAAGTACAGAGTATCTCAATGAACTCATTTTAACTTTTCATATCAAAATGTATGTATTGAATTTTCTGGGAATAGCTGTTAAGTCCTCTTTATTAGGAAGGATTTTCATATAATTTTTGGCAGTTCCCTTTAAAACGCAAATTTATGTTAGTTAAATTTTTTGTGACATCAGCCATTTCTAATATCTTTATAATGTTTAAATGTTTTAATACTTCATTTTTTTTATTTTACAGTGCTCTTACTATTCAGTTGTTTCCTGTGATGTCATGGAACGAGTATGGTTATCCCAGGCCACATTTAAACACCTGACTCAATTCAGTTTTCTGTATCCCTTGTGTCCACTAAAAGGAAATGAGTAACAAAGATTTTCTACAGAGATTTAACCAGATTAGCACATAGAAAAATAGACTTGGTGATGTGAATGGAGCAAACACTTTTTTAATTATAATTTTACCCACTATCTCATAATGCATGGTTCTGCAATTAATCTGCAAAGATTTCTGCAGCAACAAAGACAGTATCCAACATTAAATCACAATCAGAGATCTTTGTAGGAATATGCAAAACATACTAACTAAAAAAAAATGTTCAATCTGTGACAAAATAAAACCAACCCAAAGATGCAATGAAACCAGTGGGTGTACTATGATTGATTACAGGAAGCACTTTGTAGTACTTGCTTACATAAATATTTTGTTAATGATGCTGTCAATTGCCAGAGTCATATCAGTGCTGCCAGTGTACTGGAATTTTGTCCCACAACACTTGCTTGAAGTTACAGGTTTTCCTTACAGGTTCCTCTGTCACAACAAAACCCGAATATCTCACACATTGTGACTGAATCCAAATACATCATTCATTAACATCTATCACATTTTGTGTGAACAGTCCAAATGATCATTAATAGATTCACACCTGCACCCAGAACATGTCAACGGGCATGTCAATAGCAACGTAATATAGAAACTTACAAAAACATGACAAATTATAAAAAAACTCTGTACTCTGAAATTGAAAATAAGTAAATAGTTCTGGTTTAAGGCAACATGGCAACATGTAAAAATCACTGATACAATCCATCCACTGTACAGAATGGGAATTACAAATCTCTAACATGACAGCTTTCCAAACTGCTGGATTCTGCAGTTTCTAGTGGATAATAAATCACCTCCAGCAAGTACATTGTTTCAAGCACTATATGTGTTTTTACAAAATATTACAAATAAGTTTTTATTTATCAGATTGTCGTTCTGAAACATGCAAACATAACTAATCGCAAAGGAAGTTAATGTTGAGAATATTCTTTCCCCTATAGACTAATTTTTACACTTGAAAGTTAAGCAGATAACATGTAGATGGCAGAAGTATGTGGTTATATTCCTATCACAAGATTTGTAGTCCAATGATATTCCAAATATTTAGTGTAAATTTTATTTTCTTTACTCCTTACATAATGGAAGTAATCAATTCTATTAAAAAATGTACTTCCACTTTAAACAATAATTTCAAGATTCAGTTTTAGAAATTGGAATAATTTAACATTTTTTACATTTTCAAAAATGGCTCTCATGATTTGGTTTATATTTTCACATGTTTGTGATACTGGCATGAGGAATAAGATATAAATGCAATCTGAAGCTCTCCTCAAGCTTGCTCAGTATTGCATAACTGGAAAAGCTTAATTTAGTTGTCATTTAATGGGGGAGGGGATCACTCTAGAGGTATTTGCAAAAGGTTTCCTTGCTTTGAGAAGACACCTCTAGAAATGCAAAGCCCATCAGCATCATTTCAACTGCTTGTGTTGGGAGTAGTAGAGGGTAGAAAACATAAATATGAGAAGTTCAACATTAGTTGAGGTTGTTATGAAGTTCCTAACGAAATGTATTCTACGTAAACACTCACAATATATGGGGCATCAAGTACTAGTTCAATTCAAAATTATATTAATCTTATGCTTCATTGCATCACAGTCCTAATGAGAATATGTTCACCTCTTTTTTCAATTAGTGCTTTTATTTTCTTGCAATAATTTCTGTTCCTTATATTAATTGTTAATGAAGAGCTTTTCCAAGCAAATCATGTGTAGTTGGAAAGGCAGAAAATTCAATGCCATAGATGGAATTTGCTCTGAAACCATGCCAACATGTCAGCAAACATTTAATTCTCCAAATGACTTGCATTTTTTCCAGTAAACCATAAGATGTTACTACTCAGGAACTCAGCCTAATGGTCACATACAGGTGCAGGTATAGGACCGGTGCCCACTCAATTTGAGGAGCTGCAATAAGCAGCGAATTCCGGTCAAAGAATGCCAACTTTCTGGCTGAGGTGTCGAGATGATGACCACATCTCCTCCCTGTATCAGTTGATGATCCGCCACCTCTGTGTTCTGTATGTGGGCATGAGCCTGGCAGTCAGGTTGGCAAGTCCAGGGCAATTTGGGCTGTTGTCATGTATTATTATTATTATTTCTTTTATGATAATGACATACAATTTCACCTAATTCCCATTCTTCATAGTTAACCATTATTAGGTTTCATTGTTCTTGCATTTAGACTGAAAAACTCAAGTGTCACAGCTGGGATTTGAACCACAGATCTTTGGCTTTCCATGTTGCTGCTCCAACCAACCAATATGCTGATAAATCATTTATTGCATTATTTTTGTTTCACTTCTGAAGCTTTTATTAAATCTTCTTTGAGTATTGGTTTTCCACACATAAAGCAGCAGGTAAATGGAGAAAACAGAGCCATTTCTGAGAAAATAATAAATGTCATAAGATAGTTATATTCATGTATATCTACAGATGTCTAACAGAAATAAACATTAGCAATGCATGGTGCCAATTCCTTACTGTGGCTTTTATTCCACAGCTACATGCACATGCAAATTCTAAAAGGGCAACCCTATCATAACACCCAGAAGGTAATACTTCTTGCACCTGAACGCACCTCATTCTCTTCAGAAAGACAATATATAAGTATTAATACACAACAAAGGAATAATATTTACAAAAATGGACTAAAGTGCACGTGGATCCCACAATTTTCTGAAGAGAATTTTGCTGCTCATTAGCCACCAAAATGAATTATTGCAGTTTCCAATTCAATTCCACCTTGTGTTGGTAGTACTTTCAGCTCTTAATGTTAATGCCGATAGTAAAAAATGTACAATAATTGGCATTTATCACAAACTAAAAGAAACTCAAGGATTGCAGAAACTAGCAGAATGGAAAGCTATCATGTTGATATTACTCTAGGAACTTCATTGGCTGAGCCCCTGACGCTTCTCTTCTTCAAGCATGGCATCCAACTCATCTGTTAGGTTGGCAAGCATGTTGCCTATGTCGTTCAGCACATCTGCTGGTTCCTGTCCTGCAGACCTGTACCAAAACACAGAGATCATATTTTAAGTGTTTTTAGTCATATGTCAGACTTCCCTTTTAAATTATATTAAAATGCTAGATAATCCATGTAACCCATGCAAATGACTTTGCAACATTGATAAATGCACGTGAAGAGGCCATAGATTATTTTATCATATTTAAACAAACTGGGTGATATAGTGGAGTGAAGAGTAGCCATACAAAGTCCCTGGCAACGGCAGCAAACGTATGCGAGCTGTTCAGCCATCACATGTACAAACTTGTATGCACCAAAAGTCAGTGTGTTGTTGGTTACAGACAAGTGAAGTACTGTATGGGACTAAGCTCTGTGTGGCTGCATGAAGTCAGCTTAATGGGGATAAGCTGATGACATGAGACATGCTTCCATAAATTGAAATTATCATGCGAGATTATTATTGCTTCTTACACGAGCGAAACAGACATTGATTTGGATGACATCACAGAGCTTCCCCAATCTCCTTAGTAGCGCACCAACGTCACACCTCATACCACTCCTACTGAGCTGGATGGGACTCGCTTCTAAGCTTAGCCACTTTAAATGCAGGGACTTTGAAAGTATGGCTACTCTACTGTATGTAATTTATTTACTCGTATCTATATTATCTCTAGACTTGAAAATGGTCATATTAAATGATGTAAGAATTAATGAAATAAGTTCAGGGATAAAACTATGTAATAATCATTCTAAGGCCGGAAGGAAATCTCTAACCATGTTTTATCTTTGGGTTGAACTGAACCAAAACACTAGCATGCACATTTACTGTCAGGACTCATTCGGTTGTGCACTTCGAAATACTTTGCATGATATGCACAATTGGCAGCAATTAGTTCTGAGTTCTGAACAGAAGTAACAGTTTGGCAAAATATTTACTCTGGAAAAACAGAAAATGCGTTTTCAATTTTGAAATCCTGTCAAGCATCTTATGAAGCAGTTCATCCAACTACCACTGGGGATAAGGTCAACCACCACAATGAGTGATGTAGGCAGTCGACCAGGAATCAAGGATGTGAATGAGTAGCTCCTGAAACATGTTTTCCTTGAAAAAACTATTTGTAGTTGGTTTTTAACACTTTGTCACTTACTAAATAAGTAAGTGGTGTGGTGTCAAAATTGACTCAATAATTAGCTAAACTTTCAGTGCACATCACTGTCATGAAGTCCAACAACACAATTCTAATTGAAAAAAAAAAAAATTTACTAATTTCCTCTAAACATGAATAAAACAATTATAGATAAATGCAGACAAACTGAAAAATTCAATGCCATGACCGGGATTTGAACAACGGATTTCCTGAATTTTTCAGTTTGACTCTATCTATCCAAAACTTTAGCCTATAACAGTTAATTTCCATCAATACAATTTTAGTTGTGAAAGGTATAAATGATAAGATGATAATAGCAACAAAATTACTGCTTATAATTCACCTCTTCCTATAGTGGAAGTATGACACAATCTCTACCACTGCTCGCCAAAACAAGCACATGTGTGGTAAAGAGATATACTGCTTCACAGAAACCATAAAATGAATGCAAATGAAAAGCAAAATTTGGACTTGGGTTTGCTCTTAGTATAACAGTTTGTGATGAGCCCGTGAATAGTGCACAGTTTGCAATTTGCAAGCATTTTTATAGCTGTGTTTGTGAAGGGATTCCAGATCTGTAAGATTCTCCAGTATTTTATTTACTTTCAATTGTAGCTTCTACATTGTGATTTCAACAGATATCTTAAGGGTGCTCAGAACATCAATGATATCTGAAAGTTTCAAGATGTTAGAAAGTCTCCATTCCTGGCAGAACTTGAATGACTTCAAATTCTACCTAAAGCTCTTGTTATATTACTTGAGGTTAATACATAAAAAACAGAAGCCAACAACTATGAAGTAACAAATTTTACAATAAACTATAATTATTTGTCAGGAACTTCACTTATCTTATTAAATGCATTTATAGGAAATCTACTCATATTGATAATTACATAAAAAATAAAAAAGTTTTAACCTCTTTCATGTAGATTTGCTATTTTTAACAGTTTAATTTACAGGTTACTAAATATACTCCTAAATAAAGAAGAATTTATTAGAGAATACAAAACACATTATTACACTGTTTTAATTAATGGTTTTAATAAACATCAAGATTGAAACATTTCAATAAAAAATGTAAATGTTGTTTCTACACTTAAAAAAAGACAACAGATGATTAAAATTTTAAAAACATTTACTTAGTATCCTTGGGCTAATAAACAGTTTCAAGCAACTTTTAAAGAATTTGGTATAATTTTAGTTCCTGAAAATAAATATAAAATAAAAAAATTACATTTTCGGAAAATAGAATTTCTGATAGTAAAAGTATCTGGTATTTATCAATTTAATTGTTTAGATTGCAAACAGGTTTACATTGGAAGGATCAAGCATAATATAGAAATCAGAATGACAGAACATCTAAATATATTAGGTATAAATAGAGTGATAAATTGGCCGTAGCAGATCATTTTTGGTCATTTAGCCATGAAATAAATCAAGAAGTTAAATTATTAAAGCAATTAAATTGTCCGATACATTTAATAGCTGGGAAAAAAATATTCATTTTAAAAGATAGAAATCATGTAATGAATTTTGAAATACCAATTGATTCTGTCTTTAAGTTTGTATCATTTTCAGAGTTGGGTATTAAATACAAAAATAATACAACACTTAGTAGCAGTAATGGTGACAATAGGTAGAAACAAAATAACTGAAGATGCGGAAAAGTTTTTGCGAAACTAGTCTCTTGAATACTGTGGAAAGCTCATCAATTGCTTTTAAAAAGATAAGTGAAGTTTGTGAGTTATATTTTATTGTAATATTACTGGAGGTTATTTAAAACAAGAAAACAAGAATTTAGCCTTACCTTTCTCTCAAAGCCTTCTGACTAGCTGCAAGATCACTGGGGGAAGGCTGGACACGCTTTGGAGGCACAAATTCTGAGGAAGACAAAAGACCAACAGTTAGCTGAGTCTTACAGATTGCAGCTTCTGCACTAGTACTGTGAGGCATGTACGTACCAGTTTTCGGGTAGTCCACAGTGGTCAGTGTAGGGTGCGGTCTTGCAGCCCTCTGTTTTATAGTACCTGCATTCTCATTAGCAAATGGCAAAGAGTCAGACTCTGTGCTGGAACTTGACTGTAATACAACAAATCACACAATTAACAAACACTGGGAAATAATTATCTCTTTTCAAAAATACTGATGGTTTCTAATTTGTAAGCAAACATAGACTGATCATAATTTTTCAGACTGTCAATATTGCAAATGCTTCTCTAGATGTGCAATACCTTAACAAATGACAGGAGCTATGCACCAAAAATGAAAACCAACAATAAGAAATAACAAATACTAAGTTAGAAACAGAGAAGTAGAACTGAATAAACTTGCTGAAGTAGTTTTTAAAACACTATGTTCACTTTCTGATATCCTTGGCTGTAGCTGTCAGAAATGCCAGAACATGTTTTGTCTATGTGTATAAATACAGCTTGTCCTGATGAAGTTATACTTTCTCTACTGTTATTATGTAGGTAGAGAAGTGCTCTGTGTGTGTGTGTGTGTGTGTGTGTGTGTGTGTGTGTGTGTGTGTGTGTGTGTGTGTGTGTGTGTGTGTGTGTGTGTGTGCGCGCGCGCGTACATGCATGTACATCAAAACTTTAACTTGGATTCTCTTAATATCCTGTGAAGTACTTTTCATTCTCAATGAATTTGACATAATTTTGTATAATTGATAAGCCATGTCAGAGAGATAAAAACTCACTGCATGAAAAATTAGAGTTTAATTGTTTATACCAATAAGCATTTCTAAGACATTTATTGTTGGTTTATATTTTCCAAAACTTTATTGTGTATGTTTTGAAGGGCTCATGTCATTCTTTTGATGTTGTGGAAAGAACATGAAATTTCAGAGCCACCCTGCAGTGAGCATTTAACTATTGGATTGGAATGGACTAAGCTACGGAGGGGACTCGCCATGGAGTTCCAGTCCTGGTTTATTGCACATATGCCCCAAGTGGGGCATCCCTGGGAGGAACGATGACGCGAGAGGAGACAGAGAGCAGCTGTTCCAAGGAGTCACGACAGTGAAGAGAGCAGGGCCTCTACAATTGACCTGTTAGAAACTCCCTTGTAGGCCAGTACAATCGGCATCCCAGCCCCCGTGGTCCTGAAATGGTCTACCAGGCTCGCCCAGAGACCTGAGACTGTCCTGCCAGAGGAGCTATTTACCAGGAGCATATCATCCTGCCATGCAGCGCCGAGATACTTGCCAACACTTCTACCTTTAAAGAGACCACCAATGAGAGATGATGTGAAATGACAATGGATATGAAATTGAAGGACAGGAAATTCGGGGATGTAATTAATCTACCCAGGCATTCATCTGGCAACCCAGGAAACCCCGCCAGAAAAAACCCATGGGTAGGAGACCACAGGAATTTAACCCAGACCTCTTGAATGCGGACCACAGACGAAACTGCCTGAGCCATCCTGCTCGGTTACATTTGACTATACTTCGGCCTGCCCTATTCTGCTTGTACTGTAGCAAAATGTATAACAAAACTATTTTTACAAACATTTATTTTGACCAACATGAAGTAATAGAAAAGTAGATCAAGTAGATCCCAGGTGACTGCAAACTGAGATTTTTTGGTGGACAACATGACACTGGGACGGGTTTTCTCTGGATTCTCCAGTTTCCCCTCATCAGCATTCATCAATTGCTCCATCATCATCTTTCTCATAATTCAACTCACCCTCATATATATAATCATTCACTTCCTTCACCTTGACTCCAGGAATTGGGTCATTCACCTATCTTGGTTTTCTATTGGATCTAAAGCTTCGGTTCCTCAGGCCCATCTTAAAGAGTTAAGAGGAACAAGAATTCCCTAACACAACATTAGTGGTACAGATAGGAACCAC